>JAUCBJ010008147.1:0-15949 GCA_032718475.1 Nemertoderma westbladi
TACTAGTATCCAAGGATACATAATAATACAGTGACATTCTGGAAGGCATTGACTAACGGACAAATGGCCCGAATGTGTGTAATTTGTGACAAGTTGTGTGTGTGGTATTTGTGAGTTTATAGGTGAATGTTACTGCTAAGGTGTGTTTACAGTAGCTAGTCGCAATCGTAAAAGTAACCTAACTCTCCAAGGAAAACCTGAAGTACATCTAAGTCTTTGGGACGGACAGTCGAGTGACTTGTGTCGGTTGTCGTTGTCGTTGTGCGGCTACGTCGTTGGCGAAAGTACAGCGGCGACGACACATCGGCGCTGAGGATCTCGTACTGTCCGGGGGTTGATTGGGTAGGCAGCGACGCCCGCTCGCCTAAATATAAACTCATTATAATATAGATAAACTCATATAGCAGATATGACGGAGTTGATAGAAGATGGTCTTGGTATCGGGGAACGATATATTCTACTTTCAAACGTTTGTCGATAGCTTGATACGCGGTGATACTAGTCCAACTACTACGAAGGATGATGGTCGTTATATCGAACCGCCAATGTCCCAAGAGCAGCTCACGCGTGAGTTGGACTATAAGAAATTCACCGCTCGATATACGCAGCGTAATGGTACGTATATGGGCTTCTTAACTACTGGTCATTCTATCAATTTACACAATACGGACTACGTCGACTATATATCCTGCCCAGCGGAGTCGGAACCATAAACTGAAATTCGAATGCGAAAATTCTATTCGAAATCAGCTCGAAAGAAAAGACATTAAAGAAACAAATAAACGCGGTAACTCCAACATATATTTGGAATTCTTGATAGAAGCATTGTAACAACAAATAAATATCATCCGCGTTTCCCCTACCAGACGTGCGTCTTTGGTATTATTACGGTAAATGCCCTAGACCCAGCCAATAAACGGAAAGACATAAACATCCACGGAAACGTTGTGTTAAACACAGTTGTGTTCGTTATATTTACTGGAGTTTCGAGCGAAACTTGTTTGACGTATCACCTATGCTCACTCGGCTCGAACGATCCTAGAGTAAACCTACGATCAGAGTCCCGGAATACTCGGTCAAACCTCCTCATTCCTTAGTTGGACCTCAGACCTGCGATCCTGGTGGTGTCGCGGATCCTCGCGGACGGTATTCACTGTTCAAGATCTAGTGCTACCCTAACAATTAATCGGTAACACTCCGACAGTGATTTCTAGCTAGCTAGCCGCCCATCTTACCTAGCTGGATTATGACGCAGACACCTAATATCACTATCCAACCGTATGGTCGTCCCGTTTAACGCGATACAACCCTTCATCAAGGTGAAGGAGAGCGTTGTACGAAACGAGTTAAACGCTATTCTATAAAGATCAAAAAAGAAACCTGCGTTTGTTCAAATAAACGTAAGTTATAACAGTAAGTCCAATCGATAAACGAATTGGCCTTATCTTAGTTTGATTGGGAAACCTCGAATCTCAAAGAAGATATCAAGCTTAGAAAACCCTATTCTCTGCGAGAGTTTTGGACGAACGTATCCCATGACAAGCGGAGGAAAATCAGCTCGAGGAGAAGCATATCGAAATGGACGAGACACCGACCGTAAACCCAAACCTTTTAATGCAATCATATTGCACCCTTCACCCAGGAGTTATGGCCCTCCTAGTAAAGTGGCTCCCCCCAAAGAGAAAAGGACTCTTGCTAGCCTCAAAAAACTGCGTAAACGCCGTCTGCGTAAGAAAGGCTAACTGTTTAGAGTATCTTTATATTTTAGAAACTGTGATTTGTTATATTTTATAGACTTAAATCCCATTTTCTGGGAGCGGTGTAAAAGCTTTTGCGTAATTAGCCGGTTATTTTCCCTTAAAGTACTCTGTAGTTGGTTTGCCAGGCATAAAAGGGCCGTGTCCTTGCTGTACTGGTGTTTTAGAGGACATAAAAGTCATTTCTTATGTATTTTTACTGTATTTGTACTTTAGAGGACATAATCCACAATCTCGTGACGCAATAGCTGGATACTTTGAAAACAGTGTCGCTACCATGACGACGGCTAGCAGCTGATATTGCCACGTCGACGTTTCTTTGTTTCTTTGTTCTCTCGTTGTTCAGGTTGACCAATCAGAGCGTTTGTTGTCTCTGTGTTGGAGGTATATACAGAAACTCAGTAGTTCAGTGTTATGTTTTTTGCCCAGAGCCTAAGAACCGGCTTTGGCACCTCCGTGTTTTCAGTTTTTAGTCTTACACTAGTAGGTTTAATTATAAGGGCATATATCCTTTAATTGACATACCGATCAAACTCATGGAATCACTGATCTGGGAATACACTGACTGCTGACACACGGCTTTTAATAACTGCTGAAACTGCTAAAATTACCTGCTCAATCGATACTGTGTACTGCTATTTGTTGTCGGTTATTCATTATATTGGTTGATGAATTATTATATTGGAATAACGAGAAATAACCCCGAAAACCCAATATTCTTGATATACCGAAGGTAAGAGAGAAAGGTTACCAATAACGATTGTGACTTATGTTAAAGTGGTTTGAAGTGAATCTAATGTTATTTGATAGACCCTACATGAGTCAGTCTGTGTTCCTTTTATATGTGACTAAAATCAGTGAAGATTGGCAGATTAATGTGCAGTATTGTGCAGCATTGTGTATGAGTGAGTCTGTTAAAGAAGCAATTCCTAAAGAATGCGCCATATATGTGAATTATAATTAAGCCATATCGTTGTGAGTAGTTTAAGTCATAACTCTGTTTATATAGATAAAGCGCCACGTCCTAAAGGAACTGTTAATATTCCCCGAAGGTGAATAATATTGTCAGAGATTATATAATACTGTCAGTCAGTCAGTCGAATAATACATTAGGCTTACATAGCAATAAAATTAAACCGTCGAACCCAATCTCCCGGGAATATCCAGCGGGTGAATGATCGCGCACAGATTGGTTTCGACTAGTGTAGTGAATCAAATACTTGTCATAGACTAAAGTGATTTATTATCTAGAAGACATCCTAATTTGGTGGGTTAAACTGCCAAAGGTCTAAAAGCGCGAACAACAGGTTTCCAAATGAGATCAAATATCCCGCCACCACATATACTGATATAACTGTATAACAAATTATTAATTTTAAGACAACAAATTCTCATTGGTCTCCATTATTAAAGTCACCCACACTGCCGAACCCGAAGGTATTGGTTTGTTTTTCAGATAGAGTTTGTTTGTAGGTCATGGTCAGACACAAGCCATAATTAAAGTAGAACCTAATTCTGTAATTGGACCCTAATCCTACCGGTAAGTCTTGAGTGTCCAATCTAAGCTGCTGATATTTTGTTCTGAGTGTTCTACTATTCCACTTCGGTGGTAAATGAAAACGTACGTACCGGTACCGGCTGACCGGTAGTTTGTTTTTATATTTTGTTTGTTATGATTTAAATTATTAGCTAGAGCTACTATCATCCTACTGTCAGAAGGTCAAATATTATATAGAAAATATTAATATATAGAAAAAAAAACCTTATGATAAAAGCCTTTTTCATATGAAAACAATTGGTCAAACTATCGGTGCCCAAGGTGTACCAATGCCAATCACTACTATAAAGCAAAACTCTGCGCATGGAAGTAGCGAATTTCTTACCCACCCTCAGCAAAAAGCCCGAATAAATGATAAACTGGTTATTATTGTCTGTTCGAGAACGGAATATACGGCTAGAGAATACCTTCAGCAAATAAATCATGTATAACTAGTTAACAGGGCTGGCAAAGTAGGTTTTTGTAAACCTAGGTTTTCGTCGATTTTTGTCAAAAACCTAATTTTGAAAAAAGCCTAAAACTAGGTTTTTAGGTTTTTGTTCATAAAAAAGAGCCAAATTGCTTGTTTTTTGAAAATTTCTGATGACAAAAATATTTTGGTTTCACGCATGGGCGGGCATGAAACCCTCAGACTAAAAAATAAAGTCTTTTGAGTTTCTGTCTTTAACTGAGCCGACAATAAAACCTCACTGCTGGCCCTGGCAGCTGGAATGACTAGGGCTAATTATTTTAATACATTGTAGGCTTTCAGGTATCTACTGAACTACCAGTGCTATATAAAATATACTCGAGGGACTGTAATCTTGAACAATTGCGGCCCCATACAGCCATATAATTTATCTAACCATAAAGAATGAACTGATGAACCAATCTGCCAATCAAGCTCAGAAAGTCAGGTCAATCTAATCAATCAATATACAAATACACAGCCTGACAGAAATACTACATAAACCTAGCAATAACATTCAAAAACCTAACAAAAACCTAAAACCTAATTTTTGTTTTGAAAAACCTAAGGTTTTTGCCAGCCCTGCTAGTTAATAGTTATACAAACTAATTTGCTTCATGTATTATACCCGAACTGCCGAATATTACGTTCTCGAACAGACAATAATTACAGTATATTACATATTACAGTATTATTTAACTCACCTTGAGCGATGAGGAATATTACTATAAACACCTCGAGTCCCGGAAACAGATGATATGTTTCCAGGTCTAGCTCTTGCATTCGTTATATTATTAGTACCGGTACCGGGACTACCGGTAGCAGAAGAAGTTGTTAGGTTATCAATATCGATACCGAGTCTACGCAATAAAGTGCGATCTGGTACCATGCCGCTGGTTGCAGATGAGCTCTGCACATCTGTGTTGTATCCTGGCAATCTAGTCGAATACGATTGGTTTTTATTGCCATAATCGCGGTATATATCTCCGCTAGTTTGGGGAATCCGGTCTTTATCGCCCACGTTTGTATCAAGAGTTTGGGATGTCAGCATTGTCTGTAACCACGCAGTGACTTCACTGGCGTTGCAGTTTTTGGTCACATACTCCCCAAGAAAACCGGGGTCGCTACTTAGATAGCTACACAGAAAGGAGCGCATGAATGCACCGTTCTCTAAACACAAGGAGACAAACGACGCCTTCGAAATTAGGAACGAAGTCTCGATATCTACTGGGAGAATGGTACCTTGAACCATTGTGCTTTGTTTGTTTGGCAGTTTGGCTTTAGGTAAAACTGTAATACAACTAATATATAGAATAGGCCTAATTCTGTAACAAACTACCGGTAACTGGTGACAGGCAGACAGTGGACAGGGTGAGGGTGAAATCCGAGAATCCGGAACCGGCAGTTAATAGTTATACTGCTGTACTGCTTACTGGCTTAGGCCTACTGACTGGCTGACTGCCACCTGCCAGACTGCAGGACTGGTTACAGTGGGTTAGGCAGTTAGGTTCAAGCATAGGTACCTGTCAGCATAGAGGTAGAATAAAACGTCTGTCATTATCTGATCTGATCTGATCTGATCTGACAGCATCTGATTCTATAACCAATCAGGAGAAAGAGATATAATATTTACCTAACTGTCTGTTAGGTAAATAGCCAATAGCTGAATAGGGGATCACGTTTCAGGTTGCCTGTTACGTATCAGTATCATCATTTTAAGTAGCAGTACAGGCATATCGGTATGCATCTAATGCACAAAGGCATGTTATTAATTATTATATATTAAAAATGCGATATACAGTAGGATGAAGGATGGTGGGTATGAAAGTTGTGTTACGTATCAGTATCATCATTTGAAGTAGCAGTACAGGCATATCGGTATGCATCTAATGCACAAAGGCATGTTATTAATTATTATATATTAAAAATGCGATATACAGTAGGATGAAGGATGGTGGGTATGAAAGTTGTGTGATTGTCCCAGCAAGATGGATAGTTTCAGATGTAAACAACTTTCGTAGATTTAGTCTGTTAGTTGGTGTTGAAACATTAAACTTTTATTAAAAACAATACAGCATTTTGCTGCAATATTTTTTTCGAAAATCTTTCTTGTTAATAGTTATCATTATTAATAGTTAAAGTTAATTATATTAATTATAATTAATATTATTTATTAAGTACGGTAATGATTCTTATTAATATATTACATTTAAAATATGTATGAAATTTAAGAATTTTATTAATTTTACTATTTATTAAAGAATATGGGAAGGTGGATGGGAATGTGGGAATTTATAAACACTTATTACCTTCCAATTGAAGGAAAAGAGCAGGTTACAGCGGCTGTAATTTCTAACCAAAACAATAAACGACGTTGTTACCTACAAATTGGGAAAGGAGCAGGTTACCGAGACAGGGTTTTCTAACCAAAACAATAAACGATTTTGTTACCTATACCAATTGAGGGAAAGGAGAATATGTTACCGCGGCGGCTTGTTTACACAGTTACACTCGTCACCTTCTTACTAACCGTCCTACTGACTGATCAATAGATCATCCTCCTCAAAAAATAAAGGACATCGCGCACGCGCATAAAACACTTAATAAAGATAAATTTAATAAAAAATATCGACCGAAAAATGAAATCCTGGTATTCTTCACATGGGCGAAGAATACCAGACTTTCTGCCGTTTTATTTCACTTTGCAGTTACCCCTATGTGAAGAATACCAGGTTTTCACAAAAAAACACAGGTTACAGAAGGGCTGAATATAACCAAAACAATAAACGAATTAGTATATGTGCAGGTTATAAGACATAAATAAGCTCTATAATACACTCAATAAAGATAAATTAAAAAAGAATTAAAATCTTCAAATATAAAATTCCAATAAAAGTCGACCGAAAAGTGAAATCCTGGTATTCTTCACATGGGCGGTATTCTTTACATGGACCGACACCAAAATTTGGCACCAGCCGCTAAAAACAAATTTAAAATTTGTAGCTTATTTTATTTGAATTCCTTTTAGTTCGTTTCAGTTAGTGTTTTTAGTTAGTATCGTTAGTTTCAGAGCGGGAAGTATTATATTGACACCCCCCCCCCCCGGGTTTAAGGGGAATACCGGGGAAACTTCACATGCTGACATAGGCAGAAAGTCCAGTACCCTGTACTCATACTGTATACAGTATGACAGTACGACCAACGGCCCTCACATCCCGTACTAAGGTGGGGTATCCACGACCAACGGCCCTCGCATGCCGTACAAAGGCGGGGTATCCATGACCAATGGCCCTCGCATACCGTACTAAGGTGGGGTATCCACGACCAACGGCCCTCGCATACCGTACTCAGTGGGGTATCCACGACCAACGGCCCTCACATACCGTACTAAGGTGGGATATCCACGACCAACGGCCCTCGCATACCGTACTCAGTGGGGTATCCACAACCAACGGCCCTCGCATACCGTACTCCGTGGGGTATCCACGACCAACGGCCCTCACATACCGTACTAAGGTGGGGTATCCGCGACCAACGGCCCTCGCATACCGTACTCAGTGGGGTATCCACGACCAACAGCCCTCGCATACCGTACTCAGTGGGGTATCCACGACCAACGGCCCTCGCATACCGTACTCAGTGGGGTATCCACGACCAATGGCCCTCGCATACCGTACTAAGGTGGGGTATCCACGACCAACAGCCCTCGCATACCGTACTCAGTGGGGTATCCACGACCAACGGCCCTCACATACCGTACTAAGGTGGGATATCCACGACCAACGGCCCTCGCATACCGTACTCAGTGGGGTATCCACAACCAACGGCCCTCGCATACCGTACTCCGTGGGGTATCCACGACCAACGGCCCTCACATACCGTACTAAGGTGGGGTATCCGCGACCAACGGCCCTCGCATACCGTACTCAGTGGGGTATCCACGACCAACGGCCCTCGCATACCGTACTCCATGGGGTATCCGCGACCAACGGCCCTCGCATACCGTACTCAGTGGGGTATCCACGACCAACAGCCCTCACATACTGTACTAAGGTGGGATATCCGCGACCAACGGCCCTCGCATACCGTACTCAGTGGGGTATCCACGACCAACGGCCCTCGCATACCGTACTCCATGGGGTATCCGCGACCAACGGCCCTCGCATACCGTACTCAGTGGGGTATCCACGACCAACGGCCCTCGCATACCGTACTCAGTGGGGTATCCACGACCAACGGCCCTCGCATACCGTACTCAGTGGGGTATCCACGACCAATGGCCCTCGCATACCGTACTCAGTGGGGTATCCACGACCAATGGCCCTCGCATACCGTACTCAGTGGGGTATCCACGACCAACGGCCCTCACATACCGTACTAAGGTGGGGTATCCATGACCAATGGCCCTCGCATACCGTACTCAGTGGGGTATCCACGACCAATGGCCCTCGCATACCGTACTCAGTGGGGTATCCACGACCAATGGCCCTCGCATACCGTACTCAGTGGGGTATCCACGACCAACAGCCCTCACATACTGTACTAAGGTGGGATATCCGCGACCAACGGCCCTCGCATACCGTACTCAGTGGGGTATCCACGACCAACGGCCCTCGCATACCGTACTCAGTGGGGTATCCACGACCAACAGCCCTCACATACTGTACTAAGGTGGGATATCCGCGACCAACGGCCCTCGCATACCGTACTCAGTGGGGTATCCACGACCAACGGCCCTCGCATACCGTACTCCATGGGGTATCCGCGACCAACGGCCCTCACATACCGTACTAAGGTGGGGTGGGGTATCCATGACCAATGGCCCTCGCATACCGTACTCAGTGGGGTATCCACGACCAATGGCCCTCGCATACCGTACTCAGTGGGGTATCCACGACCAATGGCCCTCGCATACCGTACTCAGTGGGGTATCCACGACCAATGGCCCTCGCATACCGTACTCAGTGGGGTATCCACGACCAACAGCCCTCACATACCGTACTAAGGTGGGATATCCGCGACCAACGGCCCTCGCATACCGTACTCAGTGGGGTATCCACGACCAACGGCCCTCGCATACCGTACTCAGTGGGGTATCCACGACCAATGGCCCTCGCATACCGTACTCAGTGGGGTATCCACGACCAACGGCCCTCACATACCGTACTAAGGTGGGGTATCCATGACCAATGGCCCTCGCATACCGTACTCAGTGGGGTATCCACGACCAACGGCCCTCGCATACCGTACTAAGGTGGGGTATCCATGACCAATGGCCCTCGCATACCGTACTCAGTGGGGTATCCACGACCAACGGCCCTCGCATACCGTACTAAGGTGGGGTATCCACGACCAACGGAACCTCGAATACCGTACTCAGTGGGGTATCCACGACCAACGGCCCTCGCATACCATACTAAGGTGGGGTATCCACGACCAACGGCCCTCGCATACCATACTAAGGTGGGGTATCCGCGACCAACGGCCCTCGCATACCGTACTCAGTGGAGTATCCACGACCAACGGCCCTCGCATACCGTACTCAGTGGAGTATCCACGACCAACGGCCCTCGCATACCGTACTCAGTGGAGTATCCACGACCAACGGCCCTCGCATACCGTACTCAGTGGGGTATCCATGACCAACGGCCCTCGCATACCGTACACAGTGGGGTATCCACGACCAACGGCCCTCGCATACCGTACTAAGGTGGGGTATCCGCGACCAACGGCCCTCGCATACCGTACTAAGGTGGAGTATCCACGACCAACGGCCCTCGCATACCGTACTCCGTGGGGTATCCGCGACCAACGGCCCTCGCATACCGTACTTCAGATTCTTCTTCAGATTATCAGAAGACAAGTGTTCTTTAATTCGACATATTTTCCTGTTCCTGACGTGGAAGTTAATAGATGCTGTGAGAGTTTTAATACAGTAGTCGCAGCCGAGTACCAATGTCTCCCGTCCCACCTCGTCTTTCGTCCCAAGCGATCTCCGCGGTCTGTGGAGTCGCTGGTAGGCGAACTTCTCCACGTTGGTGTCTCTATCTACGTCGATCTCTCCGCCCCTCTCGGGCATCGTCTCCCCGAATACTATCCGTGGTGCCGTCCCCGGTTGCTCGCCCAACCTGATAGTGCTCCCCGCGAAATCCATCGCCGGCTCCTCGTGCACCCAGGTCCGCTTTCCGGATCTGTTCCTGAAGGCCCTCGCCCCACTGGCCGTCACCACCCTTCCGCCAACCCAGTCCGTGTCCGAGTGGCCTATCCTCTCGATGGGCGGCATCTCTCCGAACTCGTCGTCGTCGTCCTCCTCCTCTGGCAGTGACTCCTACCCCGGTATCCCGATGGATCCACTATGTCCCTTCCCGCCTTGGCTCTCGCCCGTAGCTCTCCATCCCTCTAACTCCCTTAACTTCCTTGGCGGTTGGTCGCCTTCGGCGCCCGCTGGTATGGGCATCGTTTGCAACCCCGACGTCGACTGTTTCGGTGACCCCACCGTCCATCCCAGTTCTCGCCCTAGAGACTCCCCCGAACTCCCTGATGAAGTCCAATGAAGTTCGTCTAGGCCTGCCTGTTCCTCGAAGCCGTAACTCTGTGTCCTGGCCTCCTCTTCCCTCTCCTCTGCTTCTATCCTCTCCCGTCTGGCGACTTCCTCTAGTCGCTTTGCTTCTCGTCCATCCGTTTCTAGCTGCTCCATCTCTGATACGGCGTATCTGTCTCCCCGTCTACCAGATGCCGGCTGTTGTAGTACACCGACTCGCCCTTCAGCCCCGGGTGGTCTACCAGACCGTCGAAGGCCACTTTAAAGGCTCTCCTGTAGCTTAGGGGTGATCCCGATAACAGAAATGCCCCTGGTTCCCTCTCGATAACCACGGTCATGAATAAGTTAAGCAAACTTATCATCATCCAGTCCTCCTGCAGGATATATCGCTTCTGATATACCTTTATCGCTCCCCTGCGGAATTGATATACCTCCTGCTTTCCCGGTCTCGCTCCCCACTTTAGCGAGTTCGCTAGTTCTGCATGTGTGTCTCCATATTATTAGCTCGTGTATATTACGGGGTATATGTCCAGCTTACGTTTTAAAGTGAAAAAAATAAGGATTGATCTATTATTAGGCTCTGATTTTAGACATATTTTTATTATTCAACCACAATTACGAATAAGAATGGTGCAAGTATGTCACCCTGAAGGACTCCCCTTAACAATTGGAATGGTTTTGTATCAGCATCAGCAGTAGACACCTATCAAACCGAAGCAACGTATAGTGCTAAACTACTCTCTACTCTTCCTGCTACGCAATTATTACATCAGATAGGAACATTAATAACGAACCTCAAGCAAAATAAACACTCCAGTTTTTTATTTGAATCTCTAACTTACCCCCTACACACCTTTTTAATCGCAGCAGAAGTTATTAGGTTATATTCGTCGTCTGTATTATTATCATTATTGTTGAACAAACTACATAAACATAACGACTCAAATATCCAAGAAGTATTTAGTAAAAAATACACCACAATTAATAATTAAAAGGTTCCTTTATTAATTAATGTCGTCCATCACGATAGAGTAGCTAAACTATCGATATAGTTTTTAGCGTCCCTTCTCACCATGGCAACTGATGAGTCATCACCTCGCTTCAATTCAAACTCAAGTCGCCGTTTAAAGAACAAGTCGACCTTACGGGATGACAGTTTTAGCGCCATCACGCGGTCAAAGAGAGCGCGTATTGACGGTATGACGTCATCATGGGGTTGCTTAGCAACCGTATCGATGTAGACGCGCCACACGTCGGTGCGACGCGGGTAGGTGGCCACCAGCTGTTCGAACAACGACACCCCCTTGTGGCGATCCCCAAATTCGAACTCAATCTGAGCGAACCGCGTTATTGTGTTTACGTGGCGGTTGCTAGGCAGCGACTTAAGACAGCGCTCCAATAGGGCGCGACATTGAGGCATCCTACCGTGGTCGCCTAGCAACCGTGCGTAGCGGTGCCAAACAGCGGGGGTAGTGACGGCGTCAGGGTGGCAGTGCTTCCGTAGCGCATCGTTGTACGACCGAGCCGCACCCTGCAGGTCCCCTGATTTGGCGGCCAAGTTTGCGAAATGTTCGTGGGCCCGTAGAGGGTTGTTCATTGTGGAGGCCTCCTATTGAGGGGGGGGGGGGGGGGATATACCAGTTAAATTCTGGTGGAACCAAAAGTTAAAGGAAAAACAAAAACAAAATTTATTTCAACTATCCCATATATTACTTACCTTTTCTCATAACTCAGTATTTCTGTTCCCAAAAGTGATTCCATTGTTTCCACTATTCAGAATTTTTGTTCCATAAATGATTCCATTGTTCCCACAATTCAAAATTTTTGTTCCATAAATGATTCCATTGTTCCCACAATTCAAAATTTTTGTTCCATAAATTATTCCATTGTTCCCACTATTCAGAATTTTTGTTCCATAATTATTCCATTGTTCCCTCTATTCTGAATTTTTGTTCCATAAATTATTCCATTGTTCCCACTATTCAGAATTTTTGTTCCATAAATGATTCCATTGTTCCCACTATTCAGAATTTTTGTTCCATAAATGATTCCATTGTTCCCACTATTCGGAATTTTTGTTCCATAAATGATTGCATTGTTTCCACTATTCAGAAATTTTGTTCTATAAATTATTCCATTGTTCCCACTATTCAGAATTTTTGTTCTATAAATTATTCCATTGTTCCCACTATTCAGAATTTTTGTTCTATAAATTATTCCATTGTTCCCACTATTCAGAATTTTTGTTCTATAAATTATTCCATTGTTCCCACTATTCAGAATTTTTGTTCTATAAATTATTCCATTGTTCCCACTATTCAGAATTTTTGTTCTATAAATTATTCCATTGTTCCCACTATTCAGAATTTTTGTTCTATAAATTATTCCATTGTTCCCACTATTCAGAATTTTTGTTCTATAAATTATTCCATTGTTCCCTCTATTCAGAATTTTTGTTCCATAAATTATTCCATTGTTCCCACTATTCAGAATTTTTGTTCCATAAATTATTCCATTGTTCCCTCTATTCAGAATTTTTGTTCTATAAATTATTCCAGTGTTCCCTCCCTGCAAACCACCAACGTTAATCTAACGTTGGGTTTATGTTAGACATTCGTTAAAAAATGACAGTTAGAATTTAACCATAAACCTACGTTAAAATACGTTAGAATTCTGTCAATTTTTAACGTTAATTTTTTACAGTAATTATACGTCAAAAATTTACAAATATCTGACAATACCATATTTTTTAACGTTACTTTAATGTTAGTTTTTAACGTTAATTTTTTACAGTAATTATACGTTAAAAATCAACAGAGATCTGACATTTCCAAAGTTTTTAACGTTGATTTAACGTTAATTTTTAACGTTCATTAAAGCGTTAGCATTAAAATACATCAGATTTTAACGATGATTAGTGAATCACTTAACTGATTCATCAATGGATAACATTGGCTATGTCTAGCTGACCATCCGATGACTTTGATCATTTCGTATTTTGTTAAATTTTTCTGATACGAGTGTAATTTTTAAATATTATTTTTAAATATTTGCCTTACTAGTCAGCATCTGTGTACCAGTACCAAGCGTACAGTATAAAAGTACAGTAAGTAAGCGTACGGTAGAAAAAGGGTGGAAAGAAGGATCTAGAAGATGCTAGTGGGGCTGCAGCCGATAGCGAAGAAGAATGAATATTATATATCGATAAAAACTTGGCCCTAATTACGTTACGGATAACTTTATGAAACTGGATGTACGTTTCGGTTAACTTTATGAAAGTGGATGTACGTTTCGGTTAACTTTATGAAACTGGATGTACGTTTCGGTTAACTTTATGAAAGTGGATGTACGTTTCGGTTGACTTTATGAAAGTGGATGTACGTTTCGGTTAACTTTATGAAAGTGGATGTACGTTTCGGTTAACTTTATGAAAGTGGATGTACGTTTCGGTTAACTTTATGAAAGTGGATGTACGTTTCGGTTAACTTTATGAAAGTGGATGTACGTTTCGGTTAACTTTATGAAACTGGATGTACGGTTCGGTTAACTTTATGAAACTGGATGTACGTTTCGGTTAACTTTATGAAACTGGATGTACGTTTCGGTTAACTTTATGAAACGGATGAGTCCGGTAGCAACCTACGGGTCTCTGAACTATAGATCTAAGCCTCCCATTGATAAGTAAAAATTCCACAAATTTCTAATTCGGAATTCCAATTTTGTGACATTTTGTGACAGGTGGGAGGGGGGTATCGACCTTTGTGACGGTCACGGCGATGTTCTACGGTATGCTTTAATGTTAGCTTCAGTCAACTACTTCAGTACTTCAGTCAAACACTACTTCAGTACTTCAGTCTGCTACACTACTTCAGTCAAAATGTTTCACTTTCTATTGTACTTTCTAACTGTTATTAAATTACTGAAATAAAATATTTTTCGTCTAGGGGGGGGGGGGGGGGGGGGGGTTATAAATTTACGAAAATAGGTTTTTTGTGACAGAAGGGGGGGGGGGGGGGGTCAAAAAAATGGAAAATTTGCGTGACACTTTATGAACGCCACCTAATTCCACCATATTTTTCTTCACCAGAGGATACTCCAGTACCCATTAAAGGACGCCCTTGAGAAATGCACCCTAGCTCGTCCCTTTAAAGCGTTCGTCCTGAAACGAAAACTCTCCCGACCCCTTTGCGGGGATCGAACCCATGACCTCTGGAGAGATGTTAATTAAAGGCAACGGATTAACACTACACTACAAGGGCGGGAAGAACATAAAAAATGTTAGATTTTTGCTTGATCAAATGTGGCGTCGAATGCTGGACATTGACATTGACATATAGATTATCTATCATTACTAATATCAATATTAATCATAACAACACATTTTGATGCTAACAAATACAATAGTATTTGTAATTTCTCTGAATGCTATTTTTAATGCAACCACGGCGACAATAAACCGAGAGGATCATAGATTCGGGCTGAGTTTCAGCAGAGTAAGTGCAATATGAGGGCGGGGTAGCTCAGTTGGTTGAGCGCCGGGCCTGCAATCTATTGGTTGTAGGTTCAGCCCCGCCAGGGTCAACTCAGCCTTTCATCCACTGGGGTCGATAAAATGAGTACCAGTTAAATAACTGGGAGCAAATCTTGGGATAGGAGTAGCGCCCACCCCTACCCTCGGGTAGCAGCTATCGAAAGAGGAGCCTTCGGGTCGCCTCCGGCTTCGGCCGACTGTTTGCTTTTTTTTTGCTTTGAAGTGCAATACAAAAGACTATTAAATTTTTATTTTAAATTATTTAAATTTAAATTTTATTTTATTTATAAATTATTTATTAAAATTTATGTATTTAAATTTATGCAAAAAAACCGTAAGTCAACAAGACTTGCGGTTTTTTGTCATCAGAATTTAATGAGGATTTCACATCTGGAAATGGTTTGGCGAGATCTGTTGTATGCATTTTCAATATTTACCAGAAGTAGCTCCGATGAGAGAAAGCTTGTAATTAAACTGTTGTTATTAATTCCATTAGTCACCTGAGGTCAACCCACCCTAACCTAACTGTTTAATATGAGAATGCCTTCTTAGGTTGTTTCAGTTATCACTGTCTACCGGTCTGACCGTCAAGATGTAAATTTAGACAGAGCCAGATAAGATAATAGCAATTGTCTGGAATATGTGGTTATTTGACGTTAATTAACGTTAAGGTAATTAAGCGTTAATTATTATAATTATGTTTCTATCACTGTCAGTTGTTTGTAATTTTTTAACATTAAATACAATATATTTTGACGATCCAAACTGATTGTCAGTAATATGTCATTTTTTAACGTTAAACATACAATATATTTTGACGATCCAAACTGATTGTCAGTAATATGTCATTTTTTAACGTTAAACATACAATATATTTTGACGATCCAAACTGATTGTCAGTAATATGTCATTTTTTAACGTTAAACATACAATATATTTTGACGATCAAAATACCTACCGTTTAAAATTAACGTTAATTTGCGTTAATTTTTAACGTTAAAAGGGCGGCCAAACTAACGTTATTTATATGTATTATTAACGTTAATAATTAACGTTGGCATTGTCAGAAAATAACGTATATTAATGCATTATTAACGTTAAATTGTTTGCAGGG
>JAUCBJ010008148.1:0-53859 GCA_032718475.1 Nemertoderma westbladi
CGCCGTGAATAGAACAATAGAGCCGCACTCACGGATGTTAATTGAGACGGGTGTTAAAATATATTTACCCGCCAATTATTTTGGAAGAATTACGCCGACTTTTAGCTTGGCAAAAATTGGCATTGATGTTGCAGAATGTGCGGTCGATTCCAGCGTCGCGCGCGGTAATATAGATCAACTTGTAATTATATTGATTAACAACACATCTAAGGAATACGTTGTAACATCCGGTGATAAAATATGCCAGCTTATATGCCAACAATGTAATGCGGCAATACTCTACGTTTCTAATATTTATTCGGATGATTTTATTTTGGGGTTTTACCGACGAATTTAACGCCGTATGGGGAAGAGATTAATTCGGCATTTTACCGCGCATATTAAATATGTGACATTAAACGCATAACACCAAACTCGGGTGGTGACACATGTCAATACTATTTCAATACTCTTACACGCGATTATACAACATAGTTAATAGAGCATATAAATAGGATAATGTCAGTTCAGTAAATTTTGGTTGGTTAAACGCTTTCTAGTGTGGGTGGCTGGTTGACTGGGTATTGGATATATTTATCTACATAAAATCTGCCGCATCTCGTTCATCGGCATATTGTAAATATGTTTTCTGTACCTACGTTAATAAATATATTATAATCGTAATAATAATAATTATAATGATGGAGATTAATTGCGTTTTTTGCGGTTGTACTATACTTAAGAAAAATTATTTACGGCATTTACGCACACATTTCGATGGGTATGTTTGCGATAATTGTAATTGCCGAACTACTTCTGAAAGAATAGCAATATTTCACAGTAATAGATGTTGCGGGTTGTCTCGTCCGAATTACACCTACTGCGGTTACACGCTATCCTGCCCGACATGCTCTGATGATTTTGAAAACTTCGATTCATATATCGAACATAGTTGCCATCAAAACCACTACAATTCCCGCAAACGCAAACATAACCAAAAACAATCAGAACCGACATTTCAACCGGATCTCAACGTTGGTTTGCCTGTAAGCATCACAAACAGCTCAGATACATCCAACGAAGGTTTTCATCTCTCAACAACATGCCACGAATCCCGCGTTCAGGAATATACCCATAATGTGTCATCTAATGAGATGTATCCAGATGTGCCGAATTATTTAAATTATATGGGGTTATATGCTTCACGTGCTTTTAACACGACAGCATCGGCTTTTATTGATATGTTTTATAAAGTGTGGTTAATTGCTTCGGTGATAATGGAACGCGACGATGCTAATTATACTCTACAAGAAGAATTCCATTTTACTTCGATCGGTACAGATAATTATATTGAAAATAGCCCAGATTTTGACGAATGGTACTACGCAGTCATTTCCCATATCGGTGAAAAAATATCACAATTTATTAGGCGGGGTAGCGGCTGGAAACTTGTAACTCTATCGCGCATCAAACTTACTATTGCGTCATACTTGCGATCGGCATATCGTTTTGGACATAGCGGCGATGCCAACCAATCAATCCCAACGAAATTAAAAAATAAACATTGTGTAATAAATGTACCGTGTAATGAAGGTGAATGTTTTAAGTGGGCGGTCCTGACAGCAAAATTTTCAAAACATATATCGGATGATCACACACTGCGCCATGTTTCACGCCAAAGTTCTTATAATCAGTATTTAGGGTTTTTTAATTTAAGCGAATTAGACTCTACCCTATCATGGAAACTAAATATTCTAAAGTTTGAAAAAAATAATCCAAATTATTTAATAAATTTATTGTATTTTGATAGAAGTAGTGAAAAAATTTCCTTTCTACGACAACCAAGTGCTAAAAAAGCTGAAGGTAAAAGATTGCTAAATTTATTGCTTATTGAACGTCAAAATTTAACCTCAACAAATCACATCGTCGGGGTTTCTAACTTAAATAGATTATTTAACGGTCGTGGGGAAGGCAATAGCGACACTCATTGTCATCGTTGTGAGCGGTGTATTCGCGGTTTCTACAGTCCAAATGCGTTAGAACGCCATAGATTGTGGTGTTGGCAAGGTGGACGTCAAATAGAGGAGATGCCATCTAAACTGAATTTACGCTTTACTAATTACTATAAGTCTGTGAGCACACCTTTCATAGTATATATGGATTTCGAAGTGGTACTAGCCCCAACAAATAATGTAAAAAAATATTATATAGCCGAACATCTCCCGTCGGCTGTTTCATATTTGATTGTCTCCAATGGTGAATTAATTAACCCCCCAAATTATTTTTTGTCTACATTTAGGCAAAATATCGATAATAACTCGGTACAGAATTTTATCGATAGTCTAGTTTTTGATTTATTTAAGTGTTATGAATGGTCTACCTTTAACACACACCACCCCAAACACCTGGATCACACACAATACCAAGCTTATATGCGTACCACAAATTGCTTTAATTGTAAATCATTTTTTCGGAAAGATATAAATCCAAGTGTGATGCATCACAACCATTACAATGGGGCTTTCATTGGTGCGGCGTGTATTTCCTGTAATAAACAATTAAGCGTTAAACGTCACCTATTCCCAGTTGTCTGTCATAATTTTTTTTTTTATGATTCACATTTAATTTTACAAAAAGGGTTTGCCGGTAGTAAATATAAAAATTGGAACATTGAAACCATTGCAAAAAATACTGAAAGATATATCTCACTCCGCATCGATATTCCAACGTCAGAAGCACTTAGCGTGCTTGGTTATGCTATTCCAGAAAAGGACGTAAGAGGGCTCCCAACCAGCAAATCAATAACTATACAGTTTATTGATTCATTCGCATTTATGGGATTTTCCCTTTCTGCTTTGGCTGGGTTTTTGACAAAAGATGTGTCAGATTTAACAACCGTTATTCCGCACACCGTGAAGCAAATGAGAAAATTATATCCAAATGTGAGGTTTGATCAAGAAATCGACCTACCGTTGCAAAATATTATTTCACAGAATTAGAGGTTGAAGTCAAAATAGTTCATTTGGTATTAAAATATCGCATTTTATTTTTTTACTTTTTCTAGATCAGAATTTTTTGCTAATTCTGAAACTGTAAACGAAATTTTCATATCTATATTAGTTTTGGAGTTATTTGATTTTTTGTAGACCTCACTCATTTTGAAATTATTATAAATAAGTGACCAATTATTTGTAAGATTCAGTAACAGTATTACTTTTTCAAAATACTATAATTGTATTTGTCCTACAGGATAATTTTTGCTATGAGTTTTCCTGTTCTGTGATTTCATTTCAATTGTTACTTTCCACGGCTGACAGATTATAGACTGTCGATCAGTCTTTTTGTCTGTCTGTCTGTGTGTCCGTTTGTCTGTCAGAAATTAGGGAAACATGATATCTAACAAAATGTTTTGCTTTGGGGGTTTTCTCGGAAGGCGATTCCATTTCCAATGTCGATTTATGGGTTTGACGCGATCCTGACTGTCTGGATGTCTGTTAGTGAGTTGAGTTTGTCTGTCTGTGTGTCGGTTTGTCTGTCAAAAATTAGCGAAACATGATATCTAACAAAATGTTTTGGTTTGGGAGTTTTCTTTGAAGGCGATTCCATTTCCAATGTTGATTTATGGGTTTGACGCGATCCTGACTGTCTGGAGTCGTGTTAGTCAGTCTGTCTGTCTGTCTGTGTGTCGGTTTGTCTGTCAAAAATTATGGAAACATGAGATCTAACAAAATGTTTTGCTTTTGGGTGAAATTAAATCACCGACCAAGAAAACCCCATAATTGTTTGTTAATTTGAGATATTTCTCAATTTTGACAGACAAGCAGACAGAAAGACCGACAGACAGACAGACGTACAAATTAAATAATCAATCAAAAGTAAAAATAGATATCGGAAATGAAATCACCGACCAAGAAAACCCCATAAATAAATTTGTTTGTTAATTTGATTTATTTCTCAATTTTTACAGACAAACCGACAGACAGACAGACAGACAAACAGACAGAACGTCTAGATTTCTTCAAACTGAAAAAGTGAAATTTTAACTGTAATTAACACCCAGTGACATTTTAAATGTTATCACCACCTAGAAAAACCCGATAACACAAATTTTGAATAGTTTGTGCGCTTCTTAAATTTTAACAGACAGACAGACATACCAAAAACAGACAGACTGACTGACATGCAAACAATCGTCTAGAATCGGTAAATAGTGAAAACCGACATCGTATTTGAAATCATCGGTAAATAAAAACCCAATAGCAAAAAAAATTAGGTGGTGGTGCTTTATTTATTTATTTGTTACATTTTTGACTGACAAACAGACAAGTATTCATACAAACAGACAGAGTGACCTCCAATAGAAATAAAAATTAAAAAATTTTCGCCTAAGGTCCATTCACTGATGTGTATCAGAATTCTGACGTATATACCTAATTTTTTACAAGTCTGCTTTGAAATATCGTAAAAGTTTTCATTTGAAAATCCCCCCAATTACAGAATATTGGCGGGAACGTTTGAAACTCTCATAACTTGAAAGGCGTTTTTCTCAAAACTTTGTTAATATTTGGTCATAAGACTACTAATTTTCAAAACTCAATATCTCGACAACACTTTATCGGATTTAAAATCTGTTTTCAGTGTTCGATTCAGCATAAAAATGTGTATTTGAATCAATAAAAAAACACAAAATAATTTTTTGTGACCGTAGGTCGGTTTCTTGATCAAACCTCACAAATGTTACCGACGAAATTTTACGTCGTAAGTCATTTTTCCTTACGAATATGTCGATTCCTTAAGTAAATTGGAGGATACTAAATTACCACATCCAAAAGAGTTTTACAGTGAATTAACATTATCATCTATTAGCCCCGAAGAATATACATTTGCACATCTTTCGTGGGAGCAATTTCAATGTAAGACACTTTTTGATTATTTGGAAGCTTACTTACATCTTGACGTTTTGCTGCTAGCCGATATTTTTGAAAATTTTCGTGCATATTGTACTAAACATTATTCGCTTGAGGTGTCGAACTATTACACGATGGCAGGGGTTAGTTGGGACGCGGCTTTGAGATTTTCCAAGTCACATATTCGTCTACTTGCAGACCATGAAATGTATTTAACATTCGAAAATTCCATTAGGGGCGGAGTTTCTTACACCAACCTTCATATGGCAAATGCGAATATACCAGGCACAGAAACATACGACCCTAATAAACCAGAAGCTCATTTATATAATTTAGATTTCAACAGTTTATATAGCGGTTCTTTGTCGGAGAAACTTCCTTATTCTGACTTTGAATGGTTGGATGTTGATAGTGTCGATATCATGAGTCTGGAAATTGGTGATATATATGGATACTTCGCAATTGTAGACCTCGAATACCCAATGACTATTCATGATGCCACAGCTGAGCTTCCATTTGCACCGGAGCATATTAAACTCGATAGTAGGTATCTCAGCCCGCACATGAAAAGTCTTTGGCGACATTATAATGGCGATAAAATTTTCAATAGCCCAGCAAAAAAATTGATGTTAACCCAATTTGATAAGTATGAGTACGGCGTGCATCTAAAATTATTGCGCTTTTATATTCATCATGGTATGCGTTTGATTAAAGTTCATAAACTTATTAGATTTAAGCAAGGTTACATTTTTAAGGATTTTATTGAATATAACACGCAGCAAAGAAAAATTGCGCGCAATGACTTTTATGATAAGTTTCACAAAGGAACAAATAACGCGCTTTTCGGGAAAAGCATGGAGAATATACGGGACCGTGTCTCATTTCGCTTATGTAATTCAATCGAGAAATGTGACTTATTATTATCCAAGCCGAATCACGAAAATTTAATTATGTTCACTGATTCATTATCAGGTCACGTCCTATCTAAGACTGCGGTTTGTTTGCATAAACCTATTTTTTTAGGCCAAGCTGTGTTGGACTTGTCAAAGTTAGATTACTACACTTTTTTCTACGATAAGTTAAAGCCCATGGAAGCCGAATTAAATTGTAGTATAAATTTGCTAGGTGGGGACACGGATTCTTTTTTTTTACAGTGTGTTGGTTTATCCCAACACCAATTTTTATCTGCGTTACAATCAAAAAAAGTTTTAGACTGTTCAAATTACCCTATTACGCATCCGTTGTATACAGTAGAACAGAAAGGGAAATATAGATATTTAAAGGATGAAGGGAAGTCTATCCCGTTTGACCAGGTTATTTTACTTAGACCAAAATGTTATAGCTTTCGTGGGGGGTCAGTTCCAAAACGTGTCGCTAAAGGCGTAGGAAAAATGGTTATAAAAAAGAAACTCTCCCACGAATCATATTTAAAAGTATATAACGAGGTTAGCGAGCATTACGAATACAGTCAAAGGTTTCAATCTGATTTACATAAAATATACACCGTTTCACAAAGAAAAAAATCGCTAACACTGTGGGAAGATAAAAGGTACTACACATCGACTAATGAAAGTCTACCTTACGGTCATTATAAAACACATTTGGATCGTAAAGCGCCTGCCCCTAAGCTTTATATGCCGCCCATTATAGAATAGCGGATTGCGATGTCTTTTAGTATTGTCAACAGTAATATAAGTTTGAGGTTGGGTGATGGGTGCATATCATTCGATGTGCTGGCTAAACGAATTCGAAATGGAAAACTCATCTTAAAGCCTTACCAATATATCGCCAAAATTTGCGGATGGACGTGTCTCTTTTTCCCGAGCGGTAAGGTCACTGTACTCGGTAAATCACCTAAAATAAAAAAAATTATTAAGTATATATATAAGCATACTGATTATAAACTAACTTTTATTTCAATCAATAGCCAAACTTATATTATTAACAATCTAGACATAGACTATAGCAAATTAATGAAAACGGTTGGGTTTCATTTTTTAGATAATTATTATAATGTGGAGGTGAAATATGAGCCGGAGATATTTAATAATATTCTTGTGCAGTTTTATCGTCGGGGTAAAACTAGTTCTAATATCATAACATTTTGCGTTTTTTACACACGAAATGTTGTGTGTATGGCAAGACCCGAGATATTTCGAGTATTTTTTCCAAAGTTTTTGAATTTTATTGGTAATTTAGATAGTCATTTAGGTAGAAATATTTAATTTTTTCATTTTTTGGTGTCAGTTTTAGGTTTGTCCGGTGGGATCTCGTTAGGTTTTTAAATAAACGCGGATATTACCATTATTCACATTATATATATAATGTGTTTTATCGGTAGTCTTAGGTTGTCAAGGGTGCTGATTTCATTTCTGATGTCAGTTTTAAATTTACATAAATCTAGTCTGTCTGTCTTCGGTTTGTCAGTCTTTCTGTCAGTCAGTCAGTCTGTCAAAACTTAAAAAAGTTTGAATTTTATTAGTAATTTGGGTAGTATTTGTTAATTAGAAATTTCATAAAAATTTTTCGAAAAATTAAAATGTTCGTTTTTGAAAAATTTAAAAATTTTGAAAGTTTGCCCTTTAGGATCTCGTTTGGTTTTTAAATGCGGATATTATCATTGTTCCCTTGATATATATATATATAATGTGTTTTATTGATGGTCTTGGGTTTTAGGGGGTGCTGATTTCATTTCTGATGTCAGTTTTTACATTTACATAAATCTAGTCTGTCTGTCTGTCGGTCTGTCAGTCAGTCAGTCTGTTAAAACTTAAAAAAGTTTGAATTTTATTAGTAATTTGGGTAGTAATATTTAATTAGAAATTTCATAAAATTTTTCGAAAAATTAAAAGTTTCATTTTTGAATAATTTCGAAATTTTGTAGGTTTGTCCTGTGGGATCACGTTTGGTTTTTTAAACGTGGATTTGTGTTCTTAATTATTGATGTTAGGTTTTAAAGAGTGCCGGTTTCTATAATTGCTCGGTTTTATCACGTGAAAAACCCCACCCACGCATATAATAGATACTATTTATAACGGTGGTGGTGTTTTATTACTTACTATTATTGTTCTCGTTTATATAAGTTATTAATATATGTAATGAAATCACTCAAAGCTTTAATTAAACAATTTGATGGGGATTTAAAGTTCTTATCTAACGCCTCCCCCAACCGTAGAAAAACCTTCTTACGTGTCGGCGGAACCGACGAACTTATAAGTTTTCTAATTAATATTATTCTAAATGTATTAAATGGTAACGTAAAAATTCCTGAGCAAACAATCGCGAGGTTAAAACGCCATAAAAAAACAATACGCGAGATCGCTAAAAAACCAAAAGCCAAGTATCCCATTCGAATTTATCGTAAACGATTGGTGCAAAGGGGCGGATTTATAAATCTACTAATCTCTGGTTTAATGAGTGGGCTTAACGCTTATCAGAAAATATCACCCATAATAACGGCTGTAAGAGGCAGAAAATTAGCCCAATCCCGCCGGGGGTATAGACCTACTACCTCTGGCACACGCGTCAACCGTCAAGTTTCTAGGTTTCCCATCTACTGAGTGGCTACCTATCAACAATGTCCCGAGAGCCGACGATATCACGGGAACCAATCACATCATACGACGCCTCTTTCAAGATGGGTTCGGCCATGATTATTGCGGGTCCAAGTTCTTCCAGAAAAACAGTGTTGGTATCAAAAATTGTAAAAAATAAAAATTTAGTTTTTGATATAACCCCGAAGCGTGTATTATTCTTTTATGGCGCCACCCCGCCAGAATTCCCGGGTATAACACATCTATTCAAAGGTTTACCGCAAAAAATTAATTCTATTTTCCGCGAAAACGATCTAATTATTATAGACAACTTGTTAAGCGAAAGTAAGAGTGATGAGAGTTTGACAGAAAGCTTCACAAAAACCTACCATCATACTTCCTGTTTCATTATCTATATAACACAAAATTTCTTCAGTAAAGGGGCGGAAACACGGACTAGAAGTCTAAATGCCCAATATTGTATTTTCACAAAAAATCCCCGCGACGCAAGTCAAATAAGCTATATAGCGCAGCAAGTGTACCCAAAAAATAGCAATTTTATTGTTCAAGCATATAGTGACGCCACACAAAAACCATTCACACACCTTCTCTTAGACTTTCATCAAAAAACGGATGATAGTATAAGAGTTAGGGGTGATATTTTCAACCCATTAGGGCAAACTGTTTATCAACCCGCGAATATGAACTCTAACACACCTCACCAACGCCCCGAGGCTCAGTCTATACCGCAGTAGCGACGCCGCGCTAAAACCATTTTCACACATTGTTTAGACTTTCACCAAAATTAGGTTATTATCGGTCCATGAACGTGAACTCTAGTATATAGTATTAATATATTAATAATGATATATAACGATGAAAAATAACGAGATTAGCCTCGGAAATTTTAAGAAGTTGTATCTAGTTTCTACTTTATTAACGGATACTTATAATAATAATAATAAGAAAAGCAATAATATAATACAACCGCTAGATGGTGTGACAATTTCATCCCAGAAAGCCAAACGATTGTTGAGTTATTTGATGCGATTCTCGCGAGACAGAGTACGGTGGAGCGATAATAATAAACTCTATATAGAAAATAAACTTATTCCCGGAGCAAATATTGATCATTTGATTGAATTGCTGACTACAAAAAAAAATAAGAAAAACACCGAAATAATTCCAGGACAAGCAACATTTTTGGGGTTATTAAAACGATTAAGGATACCAAAACGATTAATTGGTCGCGGTTGGTTGAAACGGCAAAGGGTCCGCGTGACCCCTTCCAACACAAAACGCGTCGACGCGTGGAAACAATACATAGGACTACAATAAATCGACGTGTGGAAACAAAGCGCAGGATAACATTAAAATAGTAGTAGTAGTATGTTTTTTGAACGTTTCATATTAAGTATTAACTGTCATTGCAAGTGTTTTCTTTCACGACACGACACAACCGATGGGGAGAATCGTAGAAAATCGAACAAACAAACGACTGGGAAGAATATATTACGATGTTTCAAATGCTGCCGGTTTCGCGAGCGTAACCAAACTAGCGAAAGCCGCTAAAGTTACGAGAAATCGCGCAAAAGAATGGTTGAGCTCCCAACGAACGTATTCCCTACACGCGCCGGCTAGGCGCCATTACCCGACATCAAAAATCTTCACGAGCGGTATTGGTGATCTATACCAAGCGGATTTGTGCGATATGCAACCTTTTAGGGGTGAGAATAATGGCTACGGTTACATACTTACTTGTATTGACTGTTTTAGTCGGAAGGCGTGGGCGTTGGGTCTAAAACGTAAAACAGGGGTCGAAATTAAAAGGGCCCTAGCCACGATATTTGAAGATAGAAAACCTAAACGGCTAGCGGTTGATCAAGGAACTGAGTTTGTTAATAAATTGGTGAAAGATTTCTTACTGAACAATAATGTTCATTTTTATACTTTAGTTAGCCAATTTAAAGCTAGTATCTGTGAAAGGCTGAATCGCACCCTCAAATCTCGCATGTACAGAATTTTCATGAGGAAACAGAATAGAGAATGGATGGGTATATTACCAAAAATATTGGTTGCATATAATAATTCAATACATAGAACCATTGGTATGGCACCAAACTCTGTCAATAAAAAGAATGAAACTGACCTATTTTTAAAACTATATGGGAGTGTGGGTCATCCCAATAAAAGAAAACGCCGTGCGCAGCGTCGAGTTCATTTCAAGGTTGGTGATAAGGTGCGGCTGAGTTTAGCTAGAAAGCCATTTGACAAAGGTTATACACCTAATTATACTGTAGAAATTTTCAAAATTTACAGAATAAGATTGGATCGAGAGCCGTACCCTATGTACGAAGTTGCGGACTCGAATGGGCGCGTTATAAAGGGGACATTTTATCGGCATGAAATCCAAAAGGTAATAGAACCATTTCAATTCCTACCAATTGAAAAAATAATTAAAGAAAAAGTAAATAAAAGCGGCAAAAAGCAATATTTGGTTAAATTTGTTGGTTTTGCGGCACATCGGTGGGTTGATCACGTACAATAATTAATTATATTATTATGGATTACTTACATTTAACGTTGACTTCCAACGCCAGTCTAGATAAATATCCCGATAACACTCCCAGCGATTTCACGATTGAGTTGTCCAAACCTATCCCCGTCAGCACAGATTGGGTCGTGGGTCTAAAGGAAATACAGTATGTGTCGACCTATAGAAATATTGAACAAAGATCTGGAATTAGAATTGGCGAATATATGTATGATGAGGATTTGGAATTTCATATAGCTCCATACAATCTTATAGAAATCGATTTCAATCTTGGGCTATATGCTTCTATTGAGTCAATTTTAAACCATATTAGTGTTTATTTGAAAAATCCCTCAATATCCCACCACGGTTTCAAAGATGTTAAGTTTAACTACCAAAAACATACATCAAAAATTCGTCTACATTGTGAGAAAGGCCGCTATTTCCAATTCTATGGAGATAATAAATATTTTCGGGTTATCGAGTTTAAAAAATAATTTAATGGGTCTTGGGGCGCTTTGGGCAATACACTATAACAAAGATGATGGTTTATTGAACTTAGGCTGTAAAGATACAAACAAATTGGATGGGGTTGAATTCCCTGAACCTTGTGATATAACGAGGGATAGACACACAATGTTTATATATACAGATATGATTGAATCTTCTCACGTAGGACATTCGATGGCGCCTCTTTTGCGGATAATCCCTTTGAAATGGGAACCATACTCATTCATCAACCTGGAATTCAAAAACACACATTACAAACAATTAAGAAATAAAAAAGTGCTCGACACAATTAGTATAACGCTTCACGACCATAAAGGAAAGCATATAGTCTTTCATGGAGGTAAAACAATTTTAGTTCTAGAACTCAAAAAACAACAACGGCGACAAAAACTACAAGAATGAACAGTTATTACGTTGTACTACCCTCAAACGCAAACCCCATAGAATTCCCGCGTAATAGCGCCAGCGATTTCCAAACAAATTTGCAAATTCCTTTACCTTTCGCTAAAGGGCAATGGTTAATAGGTTTAACCGGTATAACGTACGTATCTAGTATCAGGTATGACAATAGCGACATTTATATAAAGGCCATAAAAAATAAAAAAATGTTTACAAGAGATGTTACTCTCCCCGAAGGATCTTTCCTATCATTGGAAAGGATCATTGAGTACTTCAACAAAAGCCTTATTAAAGGCCAAATTAATATAATTGATAATACAGCACGCTCTGGTAATATAACCATACATTTTAAAGGTAAACAGTTGTCGATATTTGTCAGTAAACGTTTGGGTGGTTACCTAGGATTAACAGAACACGAGGTTGATGGCAAAGGTTTTATGTGTGTGCAAAATGCCGCGGGGGATTATCACTTGCTAAGGATTGATTCGCGGAATAATAAGTACGACTGCCATAAGCATCCTAATGCTGTCGAAATACTGGAACCCAACATAAATATACATATCAATTGCGTCGAACCTCAATTTGTAGACAATAGCGAATACCCCCTGTTGCATAGCATACCCATAGAAGGGGAATATGGGCAAATTATTAGTCGTGAAGTTGAGGAAGTCTACTATAAAAAAGTTAATTCAACATCTAATTTACGTTATATACGAGTTCGATTGATTGGAGATTCCGGAAATTTGTTGCGCTTTCATTATGGAAATTCAATATTGACACTTCATTTTATACGAATTGATTGAGATAGTCACAATTTAATCGATGTAAATTATTTATTATTTATTATTATCTGATTATCTGAAGTTATAGCGACTATATGGATAAATTTCTAAGTCGCAGCCGTGGGCGTGATTATTACCCGACGCTGGAAAACCCGGGAATAATAGTAGATTTCCAATATTATACGCATCTTCCGCAGATCGACCAACACCCCGTTGCAACCATTTATTTTAAAGAGTTTGCGGCTTATAATACTACCATCAAATCATTAGAAAACGTATGGTTTATTAATGGTCCACACGCAAAAATTTTAAGTTTAAGCGAATACGACCGTCTCACACAACTCGCCAATATTACGCATCACATTAATTTTGACTACGGATTTATGGACCAAAGCGCATTTAAAATGTACATACAGGAATGGTTACAAGAAAAAAAACGGTTGGGGTTTCAAATATTAATACGCGGAATACCGAAATTATTTATTTTAAAAAATGAATTTAATGTGAATGGAACACTTCTAGAAACGTACGGCATAAACGAAAAATATGCCGATTATGACACCAAATGTCTTTTTCACGATTATTCAGCAATAACAAATTGTGCCTACCATTCTGATAATAGTGATTCTTGTTTTAATTATTGTTCTGCGAAACTCGCGGTTGGTTATGGGAAATGGTTATCATCGAATTAATGTATATATAATTAATTATTGTGTTATTATATGCTACTTATATTTGTTGATTACACATATACGTAAGTAGTAAAGAATTATTATATGTTATAATAAATACTCATAATAATAATGTCAGATTCTGATTTGTTTAAATTATATAGCGCCCCACAAATCCAACTGGGAAGCGGGAATTATAGCGATATACCCGTTTTTAAGGGTGGAAGCATTCTCCTGGGTTTGGCCCATCTACCGGTATATGGAATAATAAGAATAATAAATTCGGCCGGCGATACACCCAAAATCGTCAGCGTGGGCGCGGAATATTAACAACTGGCCTAGGTATATTAGCGCGCAAGTTAGGGAGAAAGGTGCTAACTAAGGCACTCCCCAAAGCAGCGAAAGTAGCACGGAAATACATAATACCAGAAGGAAAACGTATTTTACGCAGTAAAGCAGATGATTTGATAAATAAAGTGGCCGAGCGGTTAGAACCTCATCCAAAGACACGCCAAATCGCCCAACGGGTATACAATGAATTTACAAACCCGAAAAGTAAAAAAAAGAGGAGTGGGAAACGGCGACACCCAAGTGTGGGTATGAACGTTGGGCGGAAACGTAAAAAGCGAAATAATAAATGTCGCGATATTTTTATGTAACTTAACAAAATGAGTAAATTAGAATTATCATTATTCTCGAGTAAAACAAATCAGCGAGAATATACATCTTCACATTTTTTGGATATCTACCCGATTTCTACTCTTGACGCGAATGCCAGGCAAATAGAGTTTTTTATACCCCAGTCAAATGTTCTATATACTGATTTAAAGAATTCGAAATTTCACATTAAATATAAAATTACATGGGATGGTAATAGGGCTAACGACGATACAACCCTCCACCATCTTAATTACCCGGGTGGGTCACTATTTGAAAATTGTTCGTTATATTTAAATGAAAAGCTAGTTGAAACCTCGAATGGGTTCTACGCCTATAAGTCTACGTTTCAGACATTACTGTTGACAGATGCTAACGAAAAACGCAGTATTTTAAGAGCTGGTGGGTATGTAGATACTGATAATAATCTAGGTGGGGTACCTGTCGCTACTGAGAATGACGTTCGCGGGAATTATGTTAAATTCGTTGTGGCCCCAATTTTTTTAGACCTGGCAAGCCAGGACAAAATTACTGCCACCGGGAATTAACATTCGACTTCGTATAGACCGAGTATCGAATAATTTTTTTTTGAAAGTTGAACCCCCCGCAGGATTGGTAAACCCAAGAGTTGAAATCATGAATATTAATTTAAAAATAAAACGCCACAAGATTGATGCCGAGGTTATGCGTGCGCATTTGTTGGGGTCACAAAAAATGACTTTATTTATAACTTGTTAAAACAAGAAGTGAAAACCTTCACTATTGGTGGCGGGCAGTCCAGTTATACAGAATCGAACATAATCCAAGGAAAATTACCTAAGTATATTTTGGTTGGAATGCTTACCAACGCCAGCTTCAACGGGGAATTAAGCAGTAATCCGCTACATTTTAACCATTTCGGTTTAAATTATGCCGAACTAAACATCGACTCCCGTATTATACACGGGTATCCATATCACCCTAACTTTCTGGAAAACAATTTTATGTTGGAATTCGAAAGTTTAATGAACGTGTTCAAGAGCTTGAGTGGCGTATTTTGCTCGCTAACACCAGAACGGTTTCGTACCCAATTTCCTTTGATCGTATTCGATCTTACTGCGGGAGGCGACCAAAGCCATGAGATTCAACCTAGTATTCATACAAGCGGGCATTTGATTCTGAAATTTAGTAATGCACTAGATAACACTATTAACGTTATATTAATGGCAAGCTATGACGCTCTTCTATCTATTTCGGAAGCCAAGGAAATAATAACTGAATAAATAAAGATCTCGCATAGTACAAAGTAAGCGAAGCCGCGCCGCCTGCGGATACGTGCACGCTAAGATGTTGGACTCTATACAATTAGCGAAATTCCTGGTGGGGCCCGAATACATTGGTGTTTACGCAATCGACCAATTACACCTAATACATGCAAAAAAAAAAAATAAGCATAAACAAAATTATTCATTTATTATTAATAATCAACGTATAGGCCTACCAGGGCAACACTGGTCTTGCGTACGCGTGGTTAAGAGAATTGCTTATTATTTAGATTCGTTTGGTAAAGCTCCTCCGCCAAAAATATCATATTGGTTGCATAAATATACCCAAAGGCATACTTGGAATCGTAAAATATTTCAAGCGCCGCAATCGACTCAGTGTGGTCTATTTTGTCTGTATTATTTAACTGAGGTGCCGAAAAATCCTGGAGCAATGAATATATTCACCTCTAATTTGCGGTACAATGATTTATTGTTATTACTGTGGACACTTTCATTAATAAAATAATTTATTTATTTCGGTTATGGGTATATTCAATTGTGGTGCGTGAACATATTATTAGCGCTAATATTAATTAATAATAAATATTTATTTCTTGGGTATATAGTAATAGCAATATTTTTAATAAATATATGGGACAGGACAAGTGAGGCGGGTTGGGGTCTTCACACCGTAATAATTGGTATAGAGCACATTGGGACCCAACTCTTTCCATTATATAACAAGCATCTGCCGCCCAACCTATGCAGTTAACACAAAGGCCAGAATCTCAATCCACGCTACACACATTAGACAATAATTAAACGCTCTAACGACAATCAAAGGTCTGGGTTCAATTTACTCGCATATGTGACTGGTTTCACAAAAGAAATAAGCCATATATAGATACGAAGCTGAAGCGTAGATAATTAGCCAGTTCTGTTATAGTTTATTTACTATATTAACATCAGGAATAGCGATACCGAATTCACTTTATTATTATTTACTTTATTAAATTATTAGTACAGGTTCAACAAGCTTAGGCTTTTTTCTTAATTTATTAATTATTAATTTTCAATTTCAATGGCTGAAGGCGGTGAAAAACCGACGTTAGTTGTTAAACCCTTCAAGCATCATCCTCCAGCATTTAATTTAGAAAAATGGAACAGGATGAATCTCAGAAGAGTTATGTGGGAGCAAAGGGTGCGGTTGATGCACTCAATTGAGGTAAACTCCAGGTATAATGATGATTTGGTCCCGGTGCACCCGGCGATCGTCTTGCCGATCGCCGGGGGGCGATCGATGTGTGTGTGCCCGCCGCGGATGATCAATGAAACACATACGCCACCTCCAACCGAAAATTAATGTAAGTAATAATTTCGGCAATTAATATAATAACATTAATAAATAAATCAACAAATTCAACAATAGTACCTACACGCTAAAGGCTTTGCACACTCCGCGCCCGCGCGGGTACCCATATTGAAGGGATGTTGGGTGATGGTGGTAGTGGTAATGATGTTGAGGATGAGGAAGAAGATTGGGTAGATTATATACCACCACCACCTACCGAAAATTAATGTAAGTAATAATTTCGAAAATTATTATAATAACAACAATCACTTCACGGCTCGCCCCACAACTAGTTGCTTAGCAATAACTATAGAATTGTAATATTGGCGGCTGTCGTTAGTTGAATACAATAACCTTACTTCGATGCTATCACTCACTTCATGGCTCGCCCCATAGGTAGAATAATCAAATTAAAATAATATTATTATAAATACTATAACCTTATACTCACTTCGCGGCTCGCCCCACAACTTGTTGCGTAGTGATAAGTATAAATACAATAACCTTACTTCGATGCTATCACTCACTTCATGGCTCGCCCCATAGGTAGAATAATCAAATTCAAATAATATTATAAATACCTTATTCTCACTTCGCGGCTCGCCCCCCACAACTTATTGCTTGACAATATTGGTAGCCACAGTTAGTCTGTGTTTATTCACCTTTTTTAGTTGTTGCGTCTGTAATAGTCTATCATGTTAAAGACTTTTATAACAAACGTCTGCAACCCACTTACTATATTGGGTTTTACCTATTGCGGTTCAAGGTCAAACGCCAACCAGTAGACACGAATTAATTAAATTACTTCCGTCTGCGAACTGGCCTTATACCGCATATGTCACATATGCACAATGGTAACCATGGTAACCATAGTAAGTGGGTGGGGGGGGGGCAACAATGGTAATCATAGTAAGTAGGCGGGGCAAGAATGGTAACCATGGTAACCATAGTAAGTGGGTGGGGCAACAATAGTAATTATAGTAAGTAGGCGGGGCAAGAGCCGTTCGGCAAATTCTTTAACATGGTAGACTATGGCAGACACTGTCTTAATCCCGGTGTTTAGCATACTACTCATACTGTATAAGAATTTATATTTAAGCAACAGATGTACCACTACCGGTTACCAATTCATAATCTGATTCAGTGATTGATAATGGCTGCAATCTGCAGTTGAAATATATTTCTTTGCCTAGGCCCTACCGTACTGCCGTACCGATTCGAATTGTATATATAGTACCTAATATACTGCTTGACAATTATATTTTATACTCCGAATTAAACTTATTATTTTCTTACTTATTCTTACCCTTTCATCTGATTATAATTATTGATTATTATTATTATGCACAACCCAATGATTCATATTCCTACACGTATTTCCTACCCACGCTACCAACCAACCATTCATCCACATTGCATCCCATCTCTTTTCTTATTCGTCGTTGACTAGGCCACATATTCAGAAATTATATATATAACTGATTGTTTCTATTAAAATTCATCACTTGTAATCTTCATAGTAATAAATTGGCACCATATCGAATTTTTTAGTTCTCACTCTGAAATTGCGATCTCTTGCTCATTGTATATTTGTTGGTGGAAGATCATATACCTGAAAATGATTACTAAATGATGGAGATATTTAACGAACGGATGAAGTGGTAGGTATTCACCAGCGGCAGCATAGTGTAAAGATGATAGAAAAAATAAAGTATTGAGGGTCTCGGTGTATTTTCCCTATCACAATTACCATACGTTATACAGTACATACATACACGTTAACCTTTCTGGGATTCACCTATCAGGTATTCCCCTTTAAAACTTATATATATATATATAGACCCCCACCTTTTCCTGTTAGTTGCCAGTACATAGTCTGATGCAGACCGGTAGATCGAAAACGTTTACTATTGTATCTTTATTTAATATGTAGATATTTACAAAGACGCATGATAATAATTTTATTTAATTTTTTGACTTTCTACATCATGAAGTATCATTTTTGTATAATCGTCCGACCACTTATATAATTGGATAATATCATTATGTAGAGAGTCTAGAAACTCTTGAATACAATTATTATCATCTGTCTTTGTAAATTTTTACATCATTTAGTATCATTTTTTCTCTTGTGTGATCTTCCAACTATCTAATATACGACGAGTAAGATATATCACAATTTTAGAGTGAGAACTATGGTGGTAATTGATTACAGCAATACAGTTTAAAAATTTATCACTTGTAATATTTTTCGCATTTAATATTATGGCCTTAATGCAAAAAACTGGAGCAACAAATAGCTGGAAATTTACTTTCAATCAATATACTTGTACTGTCGTTCACAGCAAGTATTTTATTGTGAATTCTCTGGATGACAACGAATCAATTTGTTTTTCCCATCATGATACCCGCTATTTGCTGGACATTCTAGAAACAACCAACAATCAACATCAATCCAGACCACCAATTATACCAGGTAGGATATATCCCGCTCTTTGTTTTGCTCGAGGAAATTTGAATATTTCTATCAACCCTGCATCGGGTGATGTTTACATTCAGAAACAAGGCAAATGTAAAGTTCTCAACAAAGCTTTTACTGAAGTTCTAATCCAATACAGAGGGAAATTTTTGCAATTTATCTCTCCACCGCTAGAGATTATTAGCGATCAATTCTACATTGAATTATCAAATCCAGAGTTTATTGGATTTGTAACAGCTTTTAAAGGAACCAACTATGTTGGCTAATGGAAAATCAGCCTCAGATACGTTGATAGTGTTGGTTTTAGCTATTATACGGGTTTCAATTTGTCACCTGCATCACCAAGGTTCCACCTTGGTGTAATGGTTGCATTGAATTCACATCTCCCATAGGTCGTGGGTTTGATCCTCACATGGGCCAGGGCAGATTTCGTTTCGGCACGAATGCTTTAAAGGGACCAGCCAGGGCGCATCTCGGCCTTGCATCCTTAAGTGGTAGCTAAATGAGTACTGGAGTTTCCTCTGGGGAGTAAAGTTCTGGGGGAACCACACTGGAAATAAGTCATCAGACTTTGTGCGTAATCCCTGGCCTAGCGGCCCAAGAAAATTTACTTTTTTACTTTTACTTTTTACCTGCAAAGAAACAGAAAGTTGCTGTTACCTCATTTCCGGTAGATGAGGCTAATAATTTTACTTCAAAAGCATAGTTCATGCCAGGAAACCCTTATTGGTGATTGGTGATCGTTTTAAAATTATTTTGCTCAGTAGCATATAAATGTTTAGATATAGTCAATAACATTTCATTTCATATTAATCTTTGGTGATGTTTTATTATTATTATTATTATTATTATATAATCTAAACAAACTTCAACATGGATAAAATAGTAATATGTTGTTCATTCTGTCATATGAATGTAACTAGACATAATTATTTACGTCACCTAAAGTCGTATTTTGAAGGTTATTCTTGTTTTAAGAGTCATGTCACGACTTCATGCAGTGAAAATTTGTAAACAACATGAATCAACTACGGGCTGTAAAGAAATGGAGTTTTGCACTTATCAATTGACTTGTTCTATCTGTAATAAAGAGTATACATATGATAATTATTTACGACACGACTGTCACTTGAAATGTTATTACACAAGAAAGCGTAAATCTCCGCAACATAAAAATATATTATCTAGAAAAAACTTAAGGATGGCTCTTGGTACATATGCAACAATTTTTACACGGGAACAACGCTCACAATAATTGTCTTGAAATTTATGTCCATGACCTCCCAACTTCTAGAGATTATCCCGATGTAGAAACAGCATTAGCGCAAATTCGAGTTAATATTCTTTAGTTAATATTAGACAGATTGAAAGAAATGAATGTTCTTAGACTGTGGTAGGTCTAAATGTATTAATGTACAGAACACATTTTTCAGAAGGTGAGCAATTAGAAACCTTTTATTTTAATTCTTCCAGTGGTGCTATTAATACTGTAGATTTATCAGAAAGTTTTTATCTATGGTTTGAGTATGTACTTGAAAATATATTACAAAAAATAGCCATGTTTAACACACATGGTTTGGGCTGTCGTATTAAATCTTTATTAAGAGTTGAAATTAAATTAGCTGAATCTAAGTGTAGCTCATTATTATATAAGGGATATGGATATATGGAATTACCTAAGGCTCTATTGAGTAAACGATATACAATAAATATACAAATGGCTGATAATGTCTGTTTCAAATGGGCTATTATAACTGCAAAATTTAGAAGCAAAGTAAAAGATCATAAAAACCGTACTTCACAGTACAAAAATTATATGAGTCATTTCATTTTTGACAACGGGAAAAATGATTATCCAACAGAGTGGCAGCTAGCGATTAAACTTTTTGAAAAACAAAATTCGAAAGATATAATTAATTTATTATGCTGGAATAACAACCGGAACTGGAATAACAGACCCCCGTATCTATATTAAGACAACCTCTGTTTAGTAAAATTACACCAGATAAAGAGTTATTAAATATATTACTTGTAGTAAAAAATAACAATGTGCCTAAACAAAATCATTATGTGTGCATAACTAACTTGAATCGATTGCTGAATACGAGAGCTCTTCATATCCGCAATAGACAATATTGTGAAAGATGTTTAGGGCATTTTTATCGAAAGGAAGTTCTCCAACGACAACGTCTCGCCTGTTATCAAGGAAGAAGTCAACGCGAGAAACTACCTAATAAAAAAAGAACACACATTACTTTTACAAATTTAGATAGAACCTTATCCCAATTGTTTGTCACCTACTTTGATATAGAATGTATCTTACAACCCTCAGTTAATAATCAATTTATACAGGAGCATATGCCGTGTGCTGTCAATTATTTAATTGTTCCAAATAGTGAATTAATTGATCCTCCAAAATGTCGTTTGAAAACATTCGTAAAGTCAAATAATAATAATAATTGTATTCAAGATTTCTTAGATTCATTATATACTGATTTAACTGAATTATGTTGCTGGTCAAAAATATATACCCATAAAACTATATTATTTACTAATATTGATTTTGTAAATTTTGAACAGGCAAAAATTTGTTTCTATTGTAATGTTACGTTAAATATTAATATAGGGAAAAACAGACATCATTCACATATTACAGGTAAATATATCGCGGTGGCCTGTAATAGGTGTAACCAAAGTTTATCAATGAAACGATACCTGTATGTACTTTGCGGGCACAATGCCAATCAGTACGATATACATTGTATATTACAAACCGGATTTAGAGATAAGAAATACATGGATTTGGATATAAAGGTTATACCGAGAAATACAGAATGATATATTTCACTCAGTGCATTTATCCCAATTAAAAACACTTCTAGAAAAATTGAGTTACGTGTCTTAGACACGTATCAATTTTTAAGCTTTTTCCTAAGTAATTTAGTTGAGTGTTCAACAAAGGATGTAGCGAGTCATGATATAAGCTCAATTTTACCTATTACTCTACAAGAAATGAAATATTTTTACCCAAACTTTAATAACTCAACAATTAATCGGAAAGGAGTATTTCCATACGAGTACTTGACAGATATAAATAAATTTAATGATACAGGTTTGCCATCTATAAATAATTGTTTTAGTAACTTAAGTAAAAAAACATGTACAATTGAAGATTATAGGTTTGCTGGATTATCATGGGTAGAATTCGACTGCGTGAATCTCAAAGATTATCTTTTAGTCTATTTAAAACTCGATGTTTACTTGCTTACTGATATATTTGAGAATTTTAGGAATGTTTGTAAACAAATTTACGATTTAGAAGTTATTCATCTATTCACGATCAAACATTACAATTACCGTTAGCCCCTGAGCATTTAAGTAAAAATGAATCAATGCTTTCCCCTTATATGAGGGAACAATTTAATAACTTATCGACACAAAGAGGCACCTCCGGTAAATATAAGATGTCAACTCCAAAACTCTTGCTGACACAATTTGATAAAGAATTTTATCATATACATTTGAAACTGTTAACATTTTATATAAAACAAGGATTAATTGTTACTAAACTACATAAATTATATTCTTTTCAAAAAGAATTTGTATTTAAAAATTACATAGATTTTAATATTAATCAAAGACAACTAGCAAAAAGTTACATTGAAACGGCTGTTGCAAAGCTGCTTAATAACTCTTTATTTGGTAAGACAATAGAAAAGATACGGGAACAATGTAACTTTCGTATCGCAAATAGCAATGATAAATGTGACCAATTGGTGAAACATATTAATCATTAACAATTTATAATATATAATAATACATCATAAGACCCTAAACAAAATCGAATCTATAAATTCCAGGGTTATGATCGCAACATTTGATGGAAATCCCAAGGCAACAGTTATATGTTGCTACAGTCCAACTAATGCCTCAGAGCCAGAACAAGCAGTCAAGTTTTATGAAGAACTAACTGGACTTATAAAGGACATTCCGAGACACAATGTTAAAGTCATTGTCTGAATGCGCAAATTGGCCCAGAAGACATCAAGGGTTACACCTATAACACCAGCTCTAACAGAAATGGGTACTTACTTTTAGACCTAATGGAAGAATGTGAATTGATACCAACAAAAAACCCATTCGAAAAGAGTAAGGGGAAGCTATGGACCTTTCAATAACCTAATGGAACCAAAGCACAACTGGATTACATCCTTATAAACAAAAAGTGGAGAAACAGCATGATCAACTGGGAGGCATACAGCTCGTTCAACCTAATTAGTTTGGACCACAGAATTGTGACTACAGAGATAAGACTCAGTTTGAGAGCCAGCAAACCCAGGACAAGCAAGCAAATCAACTATGACTGGGAGAAACTCAGAACTGACAATGCTGTAAAGGATGCTTATACAGTAGAAGTTCAAAACCGCTTTGAAGCACTTCAGTCAATGGATGAAGACCAATCCACCAATTCAATATACCAGAATATAATAACAGCCCTCAAGGAATCAGCTAAGAGGCATATCCCCCAGAAACCTAAACGGAAACTACTACTACTACTACTACTAGGATCGGCATGCTGCATTGCAGCTGCATTTTTAAGAATGCTGTGCCGGCTTGTCAACAAAATTGCACTGCCACAACTCCCTATCACCCATGACATTTGCTAGATCATCCGCATCTTTAAGGCCAGTGTCCTTTAAGATGCGTCTCAAGAAAGTCATGGGCTGTCCACCATGCTTATTCACTCCATGAGGCTGCCAAAGTACAAGATTATGCACTGGCTGGTCCTCACGGCGATAGCAATGTCCTGCAAAGCGGAGGCGATTTTGTTCTAGTGTCAAGCTTGGGGGAACCAATGAGACACCTCCAATGTTATATAGTGTCTGGTTGGAGATGTGTGCATTGTACTTGACGCAATGTACCCGGCGTAGCATTCTTGTGAATGTGCCATCCAGAGATTTGGTGTCCTCAGCAGTTAGAGCCCAGCATGGACTCCCGTAGAGGAGTACTGGAACTACTGCTGCTCTAAATAATCGGACCTTAAGTTTCCGATTAATTCTAGGTGACTTCCAAATCCTGGAAAGCCTATTCAAGGCTGCCCATGCCTTTCCCTTACGTATTCGAAGGTCCTCACCTGACTTCCGGATCCATGATCCCAGGTAACAGAAGTCGTCCACATGCTCAAGCATACCATCCTTTGAGCTTATGCTCATCCGATCAGAGACTTGCTGAGGACTTTCAAAGTTAACTGTCAGAATTTTGGTCTTTCTGGAGTTAATAAAAAGACCAACACTAGAAGCAGCATGTTCTAATGAGCTGAGGAGCCGCTGGGCTCCCTCTAATGATTCTGAGAGTACTCCTAAGTCATCAGCAAAGTCTAGATCAGTTAGGTACTTGGCAGGATTTCCTCGACTTCTGGAGCCAGTAGGTGGAGTTATCATCACCCCATCATCATTATGATGATCTAAGGACATGCGTAGAACGGAAACGGAAACAGTATGTGCCATGGCAAAACTCTGAGGTTACTTGTAAGAGAGAAGATCTTAAGATAGCCTACAAAGTTAAAACCGAACAACCAACAACCGAAAACATTAACAAGGTTGAGAAAGCTAAGGATGATCTTAAATTGGCCTACAACATCAGCCAGGAAAAGTACATACAGGATAAAACTGAAGCAATTACAACTGCTCACATACAGCAACAATCAAGACTTACCTGGCAAACTGTAAATGAGGTATCTGGTCGGAAAAGTTGTGCAAAGGGGCGCCTCAAAGCCGATAGTCCTGAAGAACGTGTTGGGAAGTGGAAAAATCACTTCAGCAACTTGCTTGGGTAGCCACCAAACATCGAGGTCAGCCCTACAAGGAAAATATATGACAAGACACTACCAATAGTAACAGGGGACTTCACACCTGCCGAACTCCAAAGAAGCATTAAAAGCATGTCCAATAATAAGGCAAGTGGATTAGATGAAATCCCAGCGGAACTATGGAAAACCGGAGTGCTAAATAGACCATTATTGAATGTTTGCAACTGGATGTTAAAAGGGGAAAAGCCACCACCAATTTGGACTAAAGGTCAACTAAAGCCTCTCCCCAAGAAAGGAGACCTTGGCATACCAACAAACTATCGTGGGATCTGTCTGCTTGTGGTAGCTGCCAAAATATACAATAAAATGATTCTATATAGGATTAGGCCTCACATAGAGAAACTACTGCGTAAGAGCCAAAACGGATTTCGACCAAGTAGATCAACAATAGCTCAGATACTTGCACTACGGAGACTGATTGAAGGAATTAAGTCAAAGAATCTCCCCGCAGTCATGACTTTTGTGGACTTCAAGAAGGCATTCGACTCCATCCATAGATGTAAAATGCTTGAAATCCTAAGAGCTTATAGAATACCAGAAGTAATTGTTGCTGGCATTGGATTGTTATATTGTGACACAGAAGCGCAGGTACTCTCACCAGATGGTGAAACTGAGTTTTTCTCAATCCTGGCTGGCGTACTGCAAGGTGACACATTAGCACCATTACTATTTGTAATTGTGCTGGATTACGCAATGAGGACGGCCACAAAGGGTGAAGATCTGGGATTCACACTTCAAGAATGCAGAAGTAGTAGATATCCGGCAACTACAGTCACAGACACCGACTTTGCGGATGACATCGCCCTGCTCTCTAATACGCTAGCAGATGCACAGCTTCTACTAAATAAAGTGGAGAGGGCTGCTAAGGAGGTTGAATTGCATATAAATGCTACCAAGACCGAATTCATGACCTTTAATGTTGATGGAAACTTGACAACCATTGATAATAATTAACTAAGGAAGGTCGATGACTTCCGACAACTATCGACTTGCGACAACTATGGAGAATCGGGAAGCCTGGAAGGATCTCATTTCCACTGTCCGAGTTTGCTCAACCTAGTAGTAGTAGTAGTAGTATCTCCAACTTGAAATTTTATTTTCTTGTGATTAATCTGTCTATATTTCCCATATAATCTATTAATTAATTCAGTTTCATTAAATGTATTAACTTCAATGGGCATCATTTGTATAGTCCTATGAAATTACCTATTATAAGCGAAAATAAGCTTCGGTAAAATTTTTATCCAAACATTATTCCCACGTTGCGTGAAAATTTTGAAAATTTTTGTTTTTAATGTTCTATTGAATCTCTCAACTATAGCCGCCTTATTCACAGAGTACATTACGTAATACCGTACTCCAATAGTATCTAAATATTTCCTCACAGATTTATTTAGAAACTCATATCCTTGATCAGTCGCGATTCTGTTTGGTTTACCTTTCTGGAATATTTTTTGCAATATAATAATAATTTCAATACCTGTTTTTGTTTTTATACTGTAGGCAAAAGCAAGCTGGCTAAAGGCGTCAATACATGTTAATATATAGTTATAATTATTATTTTGTGATTTATATTGCTGCATATCCACCAGACCTATCATATATCTTTTAACCCTCCCGTAAATATTTAGATGTTGGATAATGATGTCTACGTGATGCGTGAAGGGAGTATGTCTTTTGTCCGCTCAACCATTTCTGGGCTTGAGATGGTTTGATGTTTGCTGCTTTGGCTAATTTTGCGATACTTGCAAAACCCGCAGGTGATGAAGGATCTGAATAAAATTCTTAACAGTTTTTTGTCTAAGCTCCGGTTTAAAATCGGCCTCATCTTGCGTGGCATCTTTTTGACAACCGCAAGTAATATGTATATTCAAATCTTTTATAAAGGGCATCACCGTAAAAACAGCTGAAATTTTTTTATTTTCTTTGAAGTTGATGTTTTGTTGGGTTTTCTTTTTGTAGTATTTACTCTAGGTATATCTTGAGGTTTTAAATCAGTAGCTAACGGTTTACTCGGTACTAAATATAATTTTCTAAATGTTACTCCCGTTTTAACCATTACTAGTATTATTACCATCCGCGGTTAATTCTTTTCACAATAGCCGCTCCAGCGGCGGTGGCACCAGCCCCCGCAGCGAGTTTTGCGCCAATGCCGTGTAGGGGTATTAGAAACGGAAGTATACCACCAGATTGATTGGTTAACTTTTTTCTGTAACTTGATATATTTTTTGTTTTGCAGTTGAATGATTTTAATACCTTTTTATAACAACAAATATTTCTAAATTTTTTCAAATTTGTCAATTGTACGTTACCTTTTAGAACATTTAATGCAGTATTTACATTGAGCCGTATTAATTCGTTACTCGCGGTATGGTTAATAAAATAAGTTCTTTGTTGAGGGGTAGCGCTGCGTAGAAATTCCAATTCGTTACGATATTTCTGCATAAGTTTTTTCATTGTTGCAACATTACTGAAAATTGTTACAAAATATTAATTATTATTATTATTATTATTTTCGCTACGTTTATAGTCAATGTAATTTTTAATGTAACAATTATGATTACGAAATATAGCCGATCTAAATCTTAAATGTTCGGGTGTTTCCTGTCGTAAATCAATTAAGAAATGCGAAAATGGTTCAATAGTCGCATCTTGATAGGATTCTATTAACAATTTGGTCTGCCCTGGTAACATCTGCTTTGCGAAATTTAAAACCGATAAACTGTCTCGTTGATTTTTCATTAATACTAAGGTATGGCTATTAATTGATCTTGTACGGTTATGCTTCCCACCGTAAAACATGTTTTGCGTTATGAAACAAATAAATATATTGGAATGATGAATGATTATGAATGAATGAATGAATTGATCGAATCGAATTGATGAATGAATGAATGATTAAGGCTGTACTGGACTCAGTTTCTGTTAATAAATCGTCTATAATTAATAAATCTCGGCTATTTACTAAACTATCTATATTTTCAGGCAAACCTTTGTAAAGGTGAGTAATACCAGGAATAGTCGGGGGATTGCTCCCGTAACAATACAATAGTCGCAAGGGGGGTTTGTTGAAGCAACCATTCTTGTGTTTAATTAAGTTGCCAACAAAGGTAAATTTACCCGAACCAGATGGACCAGATATTATCATACTCGTTCCCATTTGAAAGTTTAAATTATATGGACCTGAATTAAAGTCAGCCATTTATTATTATTATTAAGATATATCAACAATACAATATAATATAATATAACATAAAGAACCATCACCATTACTATGTATATAACAATAATTGATGCAACTACAATATTAGTACTGTATATTTAATAAATACGTGTCACAACTGTCACCCAACTATAGGTGCTATTTCCGATTGTTGTATTGACTTAATCAATGTAATTCAATGAGTATTAGCATCTTTATACACGAGATAATGATAGGTAATATTAGCAGCTCGGAAATTACTTCCCTGGAATTTTGCACTAATGATTTTTCTATGTACGCTGCTGAAAAAATAAGGGACATAGTAGCAAAACCGTCGTACTACATTTCTATAAAAAATATTCTCCAATATTGTAAATAAATCACCAGGATCATTACTTTGCGCGGAAATATAAGTTATATTTCATAGCTCTTTCCAATAATAGGGTTCGTATCTCGCCAACTTCATATTTAACTTAGATATGGGTGTGCGACAAATAGGACAAATTTTAGAACAATAATTATTAATTTCGGAATATTGTACAATACATCTCATGCAAGTTCCATGTTTATTTTCACATTTATAATAATCTCGATATTGCAATAATTTATGTTCGCGGTATTTCAACTTTTCACAACGCAAGTTGAATATTTTTTCGAATTTATTTAAAATGAATATTCCAATATCAATACTGGGTGCGGGAACATGAAATTTGGTTATATTCAATGGACTGGGGGCGATTTACGGGCGAATAATGGGGCAACTTACGGGGTACGGGACTCATATCAGATATTTAAGGGCCAGGGGTGGGAGACAAAGTCAAGCAGTACTCAGGTTTACCTGAATACTATTATGCCTAGCCAACTTTCTGCTGCCTGTAGAGGTGGATTTGGTAACTCACTAGGCCTAGGGACAAGGACTGCCCTTAGCGGTCCCTGGCCAACAGCAGTTATTACGAGCCTGAATAAGGACTCGGAAAGTCTGCTGCTTGTGTCAGGGATTTGCGACGGGAACCGACAGACAGATCCTTAGCAGTCCCTGTTCACCGGCAGTTATTACGAGCCTGAATAAGGACTCAGAAAGCTTGCCGGCTATGCCAGGGACTTGCGATGGGTCAACCGACTAAACGGAGGAAGGGTTTGACGAGGACTGCCTTCCTGGAGTGGGTTACACGACTGGCGTTAGTACGAGCCTGAAAAGGACTCGGAAAACTACCAACAGTTGGGACTCACAACGGGCTGACAGACCCCTTGCCAACTTCGGGGTTCGGGAAGGGTGGGACGGACATGAAACAGGGTCGACCGACACCGACACTATGGTACCGAGACTAGGACCGAGGGAAAATTGGGAACATTAGTTAGGTTAAAATCTAAAGCGAACAGTTGGTAATTAAATAATGTACTGTAGGAATTTATATTGTCGTATATTATTGTGAATATTTGGTGTATATTGATGTGGGGAAGCCCAACTTATTCTCAATCAAGATTCAATGAGATTTGGTCAAGATTCAACGTTGTACAAGGTTCAATTGTAGGGAAGTTACATTAAAGATTATATCCAACCAATGCAACCTTTTCTCAACCGCAATCTTGCATTTAAGAAAGTACTCCTTCTCCACTCCCAATATCCGGTGACTGGCCGGAATCCCGTGGTTTGAAAATTCCGCCTCCAGCCTCGAGGTTTTCCCCCTTGGTGTTGGGAATAACGGCAACAATTTAGAATAGCAAACTGGACATTTTTTGTTTAAAATATCCATTTTCCAAATCTTAAAGTAAATTGAAAATAATTACCTCAATACACATCAAACAAATCTGATATACTGTGTTAGCTTATTCAATCCCGCTAACACCCCATAAAAGTTAAGCCGATAAGCAATATTGGGGGCCACGAGGTTGGGTAATCACCAACTCGTGTCACCCCAATAAGAATGGGAAGGAGAAGCACACAATGAGGGTCAGGGGCCAAACCCCTAACCCAGAGAGAACAGGTGGAGTGAAGGGGATCACTCCAAAGGCGCCAACAAGGGTACCAACCAATCAGGAGGGGGGAAAGGCATCGATTGGGTACCAATAAGGCCGCTGTGCAATATAACCAGTTACCTGTAATCATATCAGTTCAGTTATCTCAGTATCATATATTGGTGCTAGCTAGGTTAGTTAGTTTAGCTAGGGAAGGACCGGGACTTTAATTACCGTACCCCACCTTCCGTATCCGACAACATCATTTATATATCTTATATCCATATACCCGATTACATTATATACGACGAACGACACGAACTCTTTCACCTTTCATACGCACAGCGGGGACGCATGAATTACACAACCGGATAAATCGGGATCCTTCCTGGATCCCGTCACAGTAATTAAATCCGAGCTGCCGCCCTAGCTAGACACAGTAATTAAATCCGTTCGGCAGTAACTAAATCCGAGCTGCCGCCCTAGCTAGACTCAGTAATTAAAACCTAGACTCAGTGACTACCAGCCACCAATCACCGAGATGAGCCAGTCGGGAGAGACGACGCCAACGCGGACCCCGGACGAAGAGTTAACGATCCGCGAGGCTGCAACCAGGCAGTACAGGCCCACAACGCCGGACCCGTCGGTAACGGGTCATCCGGCAGCTCAAGATGAGGGGGGCCGCCTGGAACCCAAGGTCGAGTCGAGAGAAGGAGGGAGCGAGACGGAGGGAGACGAAGACGAGTCGACATGGGATGTGGGTCGAGGTACTGATGTCGCGGGCCAGCCACAGGCCGATAGCGACGAACGACCCACCGAGACGACGACGGCGGGGCCGACGGTGCGACGCCGGACCCGGAGAGACGACGGAGAAGTCGGTACCGATGTCGTCGGCCAGGTACAGGTCGAGGGCGACGGACGGCCCACCGGAACGGCGACGGTGGGGCCGCCGGTACGACGTCGAACCCGGAGAGACGGAGGAGAGGTCGGCGACGAGGACGTCGGGGTCTCCGATCGACTTCGACGGGCCTACAACGCTACCCGGAGACTACTAGAGGAGGCCAGAAAGGGGAAAACGATAGACGAGGTAAAACTAAAGTCAGGACTAGGTAAGTCGGACAGACATTTATATTATCTAATGCGCTTCGGGCAGAGAGAATTGGCCGAGGAGAGAGCGAGAAGGGTTGCCGAGGAACTGTATGACTCATGGCGGCACGGGGGTATACAACCTAGTGTAGTGTACATAGGGCCATACTTAATCGATGCCCGGGGTATAAAATCAGTGGGTTGGAACAGACCTGAGGAGGGCGAATCCGAGGTTGACCCCACGGATTCGGTCTCGTCGGTCGGAGGGAGTTCCGGGAGTAGGGGGAAAGTTAGTAGGACGGGAAGGCGGAGGGAATCCGTCAGAACCGATAAGTCTGCTACATCCTCCACAAAAGAAAGAGTGGTGAGAGAGATAGATGCCGCGTACCGTCTCGACCTGATAGAGCAAGGTCAGAGGGAGATGGATAAACAGTTAGAGGAGGGGAGAATGCGGCTAGAGAGGGAAACGGTATTGATTAGAGAAACCGGAGAGAGGGCTGAAAGGGCTTTGAGAAGCCTTAGGGAGTATGAGGAAATAGAGAGAAAGGAACAAGAGGGGCGTGTGGCGGAACGTAAGGAGCGTGAGGCGAGAGAGGAGGCGGAACGTAAGGAGCGTGGGGCAAGACTACGGGAGGAAGTTAGGAGAGTGACAGAGTTGGCCGAACAGAGCGAACGGGAGTGTAGGGAGAGAATGGCAAAGGAGGAGTGTGAGCGAAAAGAATTAAAGAGACGCCAAAGTGAGCTTGCGGGGCATAGGATTAGGGGCGCGCGCGAGCTGCAACTGGTGCGGGCAGGGGCGTCTGAGAGCGGGACTGGCTCGAGTATTTTAGGGGAGCCAGGGGCCGTGGATACATTTATTAATACCCCACTTACAGGGACCGCACGACAGACCCAAAACTGGTGTGACCGTACGGGCGGGGGGGGGGGGTAATAATGATAATGGTACAGTAGACGTGGTTAATATTAATAGTACCGTATGGGATAATTCTAATCAAACCTTTATTCCAGGAAATACTTTGCCTAGTGGTAGTAATTTAAATTTAAATCAGAATAATCCTAATATTAATGTAGAAAATGATTCTAATATTAGTGTAGTTGCACAAAATAATCCAAGTAATTTAAATAATAGCCCGAATTCGAACCTACAAAATAATTTAAGTAACGCAATTGCGCAAAATAATCCAAATAATTTAAATAATGATCCAAGCCCGAATTTACAAAATAATTCAGATAGTGTAGTCGCGCAAGATAATTCAAATGATTTTATTTCGAACGAACAAATTAATTCCGTTTACAATATGGGTGCTATTAATGTAAACACGTCGGGCGTGTATAGCCAGACAGATGGGGCCCTGGTAGGCCACGTAGTTAGTAGGCCGGAAGTAGCTGGGTTAGGTAGACCCGGCGAGGGCCTGGTAGGCCACGTAGTTAGTAGGCAGGGAGTGGCTGGGTTGGACAGACCCAGCGAGGGCCTGGTAGGCCACGTAGTTGGTAGGCAGGGAGTGGCTGGGTTGGATAGACCCAGCGAGGGCCTGGTAGGCCACGTAGTTGGTAGGCAGGGAGTGGCTGGGTTGGATAGACCCAGCGAGGGCCTGGTAGGCCACGTAGTTGGTAGGCAGGGAGTGGCTGGGTTGGATAGACCCAGCGAGGGCCTGGTAGGCCACGTAGTTGGTAGGCAGGGAGTGGCTGGGTTGGATAGACCCAGCGGGGGCCTGGTGGGCCACGCAATAGCAGAGGGAGAGGCGGGGGTGAATAGACCCGACCGCGGTAGGGCTGATGTGTCGACTAGAGAGGGATATAGTAGCGGGGTGAGAGATAGCGAAGTTAGATGTGGCGAGTGGGGGGGGGGGGGGGGCTACAGGGGCCCCACAACAGCGAGTTAGCGGCGAAAGGGGGGGGGGGGGCAGAGAGTGTCCCACAGCCGTCAGCGGATAATGCGCGGGCCGAAATAGGTAAACCGCAACACCCGGCGACGGAGAGTAGTAGGGGGATTGCGAGTATCCCCAGCGACGTGCGACCGAGCAGAGAGAGACAGGTTGACGTCGTGAGAGGGCGGACGAAGCGTCGAGCCCGATCAGAAGAGGGAAGAAGAACAGTCGGGTTTAACCGGGAGGTCGACGAGAGATCTCACGAGCGGGAACACTCCACTGAAAGGAGAAGAAGAGAAGACAGTAGTAGAAGTATCGCCGCGAACGATAGAAGAGCGAGGACGGATAGCGAGCCGTCGGTAGTCGAGATGAGAACAGAGAGTGAGTGGGGTCGAACTCCGGGAGATTGCCGTCGCCCCGGAGAGATGCGACCTGGCGGGGCGCACTACGCGCCGAGAGAGGGGTACGCGATGTACCGGTACGAAGATGAGGACAGTAGAGAGGGGGGTCGAAGAGAAACTTTCCGACGGAATGTACCTACCGATCGAGAATACGGTAGCCGCAGGGAGGATTATTCGAGAAGAATAAACTTCGATCCCGAGCGACACATGCAGACTGTAGGACATACTGTAGGCCTTACTGCACATACCATAGGCCATACTGAGAGAGGCTATGTAGGCGATAGGATAGCGCGGACGACGGGATTAAACCCGGAAGTCGCGGAATACATACCGGCGAGTAGGCCAGAAGCTGATAGGCCTATACCGGTACCAGTACAGCAGTATGACTACAGCATGCAGGGACATAACATATACCCAGGGGAGGGGGGAATTATTGCGGATAGGTGTATGGGCCCCAACATATTAACATCAACCCCAGTACCAAACATACCGGTGGGGGGGGGGGCAGGGTGACATTCCCCCATCACAATATCAACAATATACCCCGATAGGAGCAAGAACAACGAGACCCTTGGATGAAAATAGGTCGTGAGACACAGAAATATGGAGGGGGCCGCTACCCCCGATGACATACCCAAGTCAAAGAAAGTCAAGAAATAGGACGGACGGATTGCACCAGACAGGAGAAACTATGCAGCACCCATCGAATCCATTGGAAGCGCAGGCGATGGGGATGGCCACGTTGATCGATGCGTTGAAAACAAGGATCGAGTTACCACCCGTGGAACCATTCAAATTCGATGGGAGTAGGCCGGAAGAATATTTACAGTTTTGGCGCATGTATAGTAACGAGATACTAACAAAGAACTTGACGCAGGCGGAGTGCCTAAAGTATCTGCAAGTATACACGGGAGGCCCAGCATACGATATCGTGAGGCAATATCAAGGAATAGAGGGCGGCTTCACGACAGCATGGCGGGCACTGGATAGGGAATACGGGCACCCGGCCAAGATCATCAGACAGACACTAAGAGGCATAACATCGGGTGGCCTACAGGATAATCCCGTTAGCATGAAGACATTTGCTAACAAAGTTGAAAAGGCGCTAATCATGCTGAAGACGCTAGACGCGCCATACGAGCTCAACGCGTCCAACAACATCACAACGATAGCGCAGGCACTACCAAACTGGCTGCGCAACAAGTGGAGGAAAATCGCCTTCTCCACTCGAGATAAGAAGGGTGCGGAACCAGGTTTAGAAGAAATGTCAAACTTCTTAAACTACGAGGCTGAACTAATAACTGACCCAGTCTATAGCGAAGATAGCCTGGGAAAGGGACCGAAAACAGATTACCATAGACCGAAACCAGACCACAATACATCAAACGCATTACCGAGGCTCAGGCAATCATTACCATATGCAGCAACGCAGGGGACTACGAGTCCACAGCTAGCCAAAGATAAGACCACACCATGGAACGGACAGGGGAACAATAACAACACAAATAAATACAACCCCAGTACGTCCAGTAGGCCGAATCCAAACAATAAGAACAGTAGGGACTTTGGTACAAACGCAACTGCGATACGCAATGCACTGTACAAAGAGGGCTACGATCCAAAGAGCAAATGCCAGCTACACGCAAATGCGCTTCATCAAACCATGAACTGCAGGTACTGGCAGGCGCTACCTAGGCAAGACCAGATAGATTATGCGTTCAGCAACAAAATCTGCTCGCGATGTGTAATGAGTGGACATAGAGCAAGGGAGTGCAAGAAGAAGCCGATCAAGTTTGGTCAGAGGAGGGGCCAAACGATGGCGACGAGCACAGTAGGGGTGAAGAAGAGAGGAACGGTGCTACTTGGAGTAGTACCCGTGCGAGTGATTGGGGAAGGCAATCGATCAGTAACAACACTAATGCTAGTTGATAGTGGAGCTGCCTTCACACTAGTCGAGGAATGGGTGGCCGAAGAGATAGGATTGAGAACGAGGCCAAGCAGAATGGCGGTAACAACCATCTCTAGCAAAGATGAGATCCTGGAGATGAGAACAGGACGGTGCGCAATTGCAGCAGTGGCACCGGGATGCGACTATGGGGCAACCATCAACCCCATCCAAGTGATAGAGTCAATTAATATCAATGCCAGGCGGCCAACCAACATCGAGGTCGAGCAATATAAATTCCTGGACGACATTGACTTCTCAATCCCAGACGTGGACGTTAGGAAGGTATCCATCATAGTAGGAATGGACTGCCCAACGGCCCACGAAAGAATGCAAACGGTCTTCGGCAAAGACAAGCAGAGTGACCCGGTGGCGATATTAACTCCATTCGGGTGGACGCTGAGTGGTCCAATCAAGAGCAAGATACCATTTAGGATGTCGGAGACATCAGGCTGCATGTTCGCGGGAACAATGCAGGAAATAGGTGATGAGGGAGCAGAGGAGCAGCTTAAAAGACTGCTCAGACAAGATTTCGAAGGACTGAAAGAGACCGGGGTCGGGACCTCGGTAGAAGACAAGCAGGCTTTACAAAGCGTGGAGGAAACGATGACATGCAATGAGGGGCGGTATACTATAGGAATGGTATGGAAACTACTGAAGATACCGCTGCCCGATAACAGAGGGATGGTACTCACGAGACTCCGCAAGCTGAAACAAACACTAAAACGGAGCCCCGAGAAGAATGAGTACATCCACAGAACGATTAAGAAGTACGTCGAGAAAGGATGGGCCGTGGAGTTACCGGTGGACGAACCGAACACGGACAGGACATATTACCTGCCACTCCACGTGGCTTTAGACCCAAAGAAAGGTAAACTGCGGATGGTGGTTGACGCATCGGCAAAGACCAACGGAAAATGCTTAAACGACTATCTGTTAGAGGGCCCAAACATATACAACTCGGGCATAGAGGTCCTACTTAGATTTAGAAACGGGAAACACGCCTTCACGTGTGACATAGAAGGCATGTTCAACCAAGTCCGTGTAACTGAGGAAGATAGCGACAGTCAACGCTTCTTATGGTATAACGGCGAGGAAGAACCGTCGATAATACCAGCATATAAGATGGTAGTACAAAACATGGGGGCCAAGTCGTCCTCATTTACGACGACTATGGCAGTGAGAGACACAGTGAAGGGGAAGGAAGATAGATACAGCAGTAGGGCCGTCGATATGATTCGACGCGGCTTCTACGTAGACGATGGAATGGAGTCTGGAAATACGGTTAAGGAGATACTGGACACGGGGCGCGAGGTTCGCGACATCCTAAAAGGATCCGGCTTTAACCTCACCAAATTCCAATCCAGTTCGGAAGAATTTATTAAGGCGATAGAGGACAAGAGGCCAGAATCGACCATGGATAATCCCACAACAGCCAAGGGGCAGGACATAGCGAATAAGAGAACAGAATCTAAACAGAAGGCATTGGGAATCGTGTGGGACAGAGAGACAGACGAACTGAAGTATCAGCTGAGCCAGGAGGGCGCAGACATCCACACGAAGAGGGGCTATGTATCGTATATAGCAAGGATATACGATCCCCTAGGCCTAGCATCCCCATTATTAGTCACGGGGAAACAGATACTCAAGAGAGTATACAAATTGAAGGATGAGTGGGACGTAGAGGTACCAGAGGAAATCAAGAAACAGTGGAGTAAGTGGACAGGGGACTTGTAGAAGATGGGAACATACAACATGCCACGAGTGTATTTCCCGGATGGGAACATGACGAATCTGGACTTACACATGTTCTCCGATGCGTCGTTGGAGGCGTACGGAGCGGCACTCTATTTAGTACAACGAGAGGGGGCTCAAAAGCCCAGACTAGCCTTTAGCAAAGCAAAGTCGACGCCGCCAGATTCAGCATCAGTTCCCAAGTTAGAATTGACAGCTGCGAGACTAGGAGTTAGAGCCACAGCCCACCTAGTGGATACTATTCCCAACATAGTGGAGACACACTACTGGACGGACTCCATGGTAGTGCTTGGTTGGCTACATAACGAAAGGACGAGATACCCGATATTCGTCGCAAATAGAGTGGACGAAATAAGGGCGACCACAGAACTGGAAAGGTGGCACTATTGCCCAACAGACGAGAACCCAGCGGACTTGTTGTCGAGGGGCGTGGTACGCCACACTTTCTTGAAGAATGAGGTATTGTGGCAACATGGGCCACAATTTCTGAGCGATAAGGAGGCCTGGCCGCCGATGAGAAAGGTGGATCCGGGCTCAGAAGTAGTGTCAGAGGGAGAAGAAGGAGATTCAGAGGGAGAAGAGATATACTCACAGATGGTGAGGGAGATTAGGGACGTGCAACCAAAACGAGAACTGTGCGATAACCCGACGGATAAACTCCTCAGCTACAGTTCTAGTTGGTATAAGACCAAGAAACTAGTGGCGTACTGGAGAGCCTTCGGGAATTTCCTCGCGGGAGTCGGCAAAGACAAGAAGATCAGGACATCCATAGATCTGGAAGGAGCGGCCAAGGCGATCATCCGCTATGAACAACGAAAGAACTATGGCGACGAGGTGGAACGCGTCGGTAACCAACAACACCTTCGACGGGACAGCGAGCTGATCGCGCTGTCGCCACAACTTAACGACGACGGGATTCTAGTGATGAATTCTAGGGTGGGATACAACAACAGCATAATTGTGCCACCGAAGCCCATCATCATCCCCATGGGATCGCCGATAGTTCACCAGATTATCTGGGACTCCCACAAGTCGATATTGCACGGGGGCACCAACAGGACTCTCACGGAGATAAGGAGGACCTTTTGGGTCAAACAATTAAGGAAGAAGGTAAAAGCGGTGGTGGGGCAGTGCCAGACCTGCCGACGAGCGAAGAAGGAGCGAGCCATACAAGAGATGGCGCCACTACCAGCTAGTAGAGTAAGACAGCACGACCTGCCATTTACGCATTGCGGTGTGGACATGTTCGGGCCGATAAAGATCAAGGTGATGCGGCACACGGAGAAACGCTATGGCATTATCTTCGTATGTAACAACACACGGGCAGTAGGGATAGAACTCGCCCAGGATGCAACCGCATCAGCATTCATTAATGCCTTAGAAAGATTTAGAGACCGCAAAGGTGGGACGATCGCAGTGATATACAGCGACAACAGCACAAACTTTGTGGGCGCAGAGAATGAGATGGCCGAGGCCTTGGAAATCTTGGAAGGGGAGGAAGTCAGGGCGGCCATGAGACGACGACAAGTTAAGTGGGAGAAAAGGACGCCATATGCACCACATACACTAGGATGCGTCGAGAGACTGGTGGGCAGTTCAAAGCGTCTAATGACGAAGCTAATGAACACCCACATGGTCACTGAGGACGTCTTACGGACAGTGCTTGCGAAGTGCGAGGGAATCATTAATAGCAGACCGCTATATCCGGAGAATGATGACCCTGAATCACTAGACGTGCTGACGCCTAGCCATTTCCTGATGGAAAGGCCAGTGACCATCGATATGCGGGGTGTAGACCCAGATGATATACACTCCCACCAGAGTTGGAAAGTCGCTAAAGCAATAAGCGCAGAGTATTGGAGGAGGTGGGTAGAAGAATACCTACCCGCACTCCATAAAAGAAGCAAATGGAGGAAGCCGAATAGAGAGTTGAAAGAGGGAGATCTCGTAATCGTTACGGACGATACTATCATCAACAACCAATGGCGGTTGGCGAGAATTGTAGGCACTTACTCCGACGAGGACGGAAGAGTCCGATCGGTAGAAGTGCGGATAGGTGGTAAGATAGGTGCGAAGGATAGAAAAACCTACAGGAGAGCTGTAGGGAAATGCTGTCTCCTAGAAGGGGCACCTTAATGGAGTCTGAGAGGAGTTTTTAGTCGTCCAAGTTTTGGACTGAGGGGGGTGGGATTGAGGGCGAGACGCCCTTCCCACACAAAATATAAAATAAAAATAAAAATAATAAGTACATAGTAGGTACGCATTTAGTAGGCAGAAGTTAGTCAGGAGGTACGTAGTACCGCCAGTTAGTTGGAGAGTTAGAGGGTACGTAGTACCGTCAGTTAGTTGGAGAGTTAGAGGGTACGTAGTACCGTTAGTTAGTTAGAATGTTAGAGGGTATGTAGTACCGTTAGTTAGTTAGAATGTTAGAGGGTACGTAGTACCGTTAGTTAGTTAGAGTGTTAGAGGGTACGTAATACCGTTAGTTAGTTAGAGTGCTAGAAGGTACGTAGTACCGTTAGTTAGTTAGAGTATTAGAGGGTACGTAGTACCGTTAGTTAGTTAGAGTGTTAGAGGGTACGTAGTACCGTTAGTTAGTTAGAGTTAGAGGGTACGTAGTACCGTTAGTTAGATAAGAGTTAGAGTTAGAGGGTACGTAGTACCGTTAGGTAGAGAGTTAGAGGGTACGTAGTACCATTAGTTAGAGAAGAGTTAGAGTTAGAGGGTACGTAGTACCTTTAGGTAGAGAGTTAGAAGGTACGTAGTACCGTTAGTTAGAGAAGAGTTAGTGTCAGAGGGTACGTAGTACCGTTAGTTAGTTAGAGTGTTAGAGGGTACGTAGTACCGTTAGTTAGAGGAAGAGTAAGAGGTAGAAGGGTATATATGGATATAGATATTAGTTAGCAGTTAGTAGCGAGAGGGGGGCATATGAGTACAGCTGGGTAAATCGTGTGGCCACACGACGCATACTGCTGTACTGCATAGGCCCACAGAGTAGGCCAGAATGTGGATTAGAGAATAGGATAATCCATAGGCAATAATAGGTAGTAGGACAGTAAAATCAAAATAGATAGATAAATAAATAGAATAGGGCTGAAAGTTACAAATTATGGCAACATTAGGAAAGTTATTCTAGAACATAATTAAAGTAACGGACAGAAATTGTAAATTACGCTCATTTACTAGCTTCAAAATTAATTAGTAATAATTTAGGTTAAAAGGCGCAGTTAAGTAAGAAATAGGCCATTATCGGACCGTACAGAACATCCTAGATACATCACTCATCTGTATTGCGCCTTGGTAAGGCACCACCTTGCAGGTGAGCGAGTGAGTGTTCGGAATGGCGAGCAAATTGATTAGAAAGAGAAAGGCGGAGTCAGGAGGAAAGGAGATGCTGGTGGATTTCACCGAGAGGCATCCGGAAGAGAAGACGAGAGGATACTACGAGAGGTTGGAAAGGGGTCACGCGGCACGAGCGCTGCAGGATTACTTCCGGGAGGCGCACGAACAGCGGCTGGTCGGGACCTACGGGACGCCGTCGCTGGACAACGCGATCTTCCAACACCTCCACTACGTGGTGAAAGGGGACGAAACGAAGTTCGGGATTCCGAAGTACCCGAGGGAATCACCGAGAAAGGACTGGAAGAGATTCATAGAGTCCGTCAACAGGGGAGGATATATGATCCTGGACGACGAGGGAACCGTGGAAGACGAGGCGGGTTCGAGACGAGGATCGGCGGGGTCGGCCAGGACCATACTCCTACATTTGGCCGCGCCAAATGGGGACATCTTCTTATTCGATCTAGGGACGTATGGGAAGAAGGACGGACCGAAATTAAACCGGTTACCGAAAGCGGTACAAGTCTTGGTAAGAGGGAAGTCGACGATGAAAGTGGGATCGGCGATTCGCGAGGATGCGGAGAGAATCATCGGTCCGGACGCCACCAACCTCCTGGATATGCAGAAGGTCTTCATGGCTATGACGGCACCGGATGGGTTGGGGGTAGTCGAGAACACAGGCCAATGCGGAGCGGTGGCAATGGGCCAGCTATTGGGGCTCGTGTGCCACAAACCGATGGACTGGGGGAAGTTCAGGGAAGAATACGGAGCAGAGCTAGCGAACTCGCTAAAGTGGGGAGCGAGACCGGGAAAGCAGGAGGTATATCAATTCCGCAGGGGAGCAATAAAGGTATATCAGAAGCGATATATCCTGCAGGAGGACTGGATGATGATAAGTTTGCTTAACTTATTCATGACCGTGGTTATCGAGAGGGAACCAACAGCATTTCTGTTATCGGGATCACCCCTGAGCTACAGGAGAGCCTTTAAAGTGGCCTTTGAAGGTCTGGTAGACCACCCGGGGCTGAAGGGCGCGTCGGTGTACTACAACAGCCGACATCTGGTGGACAGGGAGACAGATACGCCGTATCAGAGATGGGAGCAGTTAGAGACGGATAGACGAGAAACAAAGCGACTGGAAGAAGTCGCTAGACGGGAGAGGATAGAAGCAGAGGAGAGGGAAGAGGAGGCCAGGACACAGAGTTACGGCTTCGAGGAACAGGCAGGCTTAGACGAGCTTCGTTGGACTTCATCAGGGAGTTCGGGGGAGTCTCTAGGGCGAGAACTGGGATGGACGGTGGGATCACCGAAACAGTCGACGTCGGGGTTGCAAGCGATGCCCATACCAGGGGGCGCCGAAGGCGACCAACCGCCAAGGAAGTTAAGGGAACTAGAGGGATGGAGAGCTACGGGCGAGAGCCAAGGCAGAAAGGGACATAGTGGGTCCACCAGGATACCGGGGTTGGAACCACTGCGAGAGGAGGACGAGGACGACGACGAGTTCGGAGAGATGCCGCCCATCGAGAGGATAGGCCACTCGGACACGGACTGGGTTGGCGGAAGGGTGGTGACGGCCAGTGGGGCGAGGGCCTTCTGGAACAGATCCGGCAAGCGGACCTGGGTGCACGAGGAGCCGGCGATGGATTTCGCGGGGGGCACTATCAGGTTGGGCGAGCAACCGGGGACGGCACCACGGGTAGTATTCGGGGAGACGATGCCCGAGAGGGGCGGAGAGATCGACATAGACAGAGACGCTAACGTGGAGAAATTCGCCTATCAGCGACTCCACAGGCCGCGGAGATCGCTTGGGACGAAGGACGACGTGGGGCGGGAGACATTGGTACTCGGCTGCGACTACTGTGGGAGACAGACCCACCAGGAAAGGAGCTGCTTGTACCGGTTCCAAAAGGGAACCTTCTGTCTCTACTGCCGAGAGTCGAGCCACAGGATGGGGGCGTGTCCACGGTTGCATAACCGATGTCCAAAGTGCAACTTTCGGGGACACTTCGGACGCCAGTGCGACTGGATGGACGACGAGGAGAAGTTCAGTAGATTCGAGGAGTGGGCCGACGTCGGGTGTATGACGCGCCAGCGCATGAAGGCCCAAGAGTTCAAGTGGGGTTTCTTCCTTATCAATCAGGAGGCTCACATGGAAATCATAAAGCGGAGGCTACCGTTTACCTATCAAGAGGTAGCAACGGCGGCGTCGTATGCCGGTGTGATGAACACACAAAGATACTTGGACAGGTGGAGCCCACAGAACCGAGGGGAGTTTAGGGATTTCTTGGCGGAGCACGTGCCGCAAGCAATGAAAATGATCCTATGGGACGCCACCAGAGGGAGACAACCGGGCCACTCTGAGGGGCCACCGGCAAAGCGATATCGGGCACTAATAACACCAGCGCCCAAGGAGCCAACAACCGGAATCAGCAGGGAGGTGGCGGCGAAAGTCCGAAAGCAGAAAGCGGACCCCAGAGGAGCGGTGGTAACCAAGAAACGACCCAGGGAAGAGGACGAAAGGGGGAACTATCCCCAAAGGAACAGATAGGTTCCTAAGGGGGGGAGAGAAACTGAGACTTAAACGTGGTGCGCCTGGAAGGCGCCGCGTGGGGCGTACGAACTATTAAGTGCAAACTAAACTGATGCAAAATAATTAAATAAGTGCAATTATACGTACGTACGTAGTGATCAGTAGTTTAGTAATAAAATATATACGTTCGGAGTAAGTACTATAGTCATACAACCTTTTCTCAATTAGCTACTGGGACTGGGGGGATAACTGACTATGGCACTATGGACGAGACATCAGACGATTTCACACTTCTTGAGTGCGACGGCATGGGAGGAGGGTGAGATTCGTCAGAAGGGACGAGGTAGTCAAAGTGAGGTTGAGGGACGGAGTGATAGTGCGAAGCGCGGAGAGAGTGCGGATGCAATTCTAGTATGGAGGGGGAGGAATAAGAGGCTGAGTGAGGGACGAGGAGGTCCGAGGGTATGCGAGAGTTAGGGTGAGAGTGGAGAAGAGATAGGGCGAAAGTGTTGGGGAAACAAAGGTCACGTGAGAGATGAGCGCGATCGGCCCGACATGGGACGCCAGGCATATAGGGTAGCATTATCATACCCATAGGGAGCGGCCTGGAAAGCCGACTCCGAGAGAAAAGAATTCCACCCCACACCCGATACTAGATCGGGATCCAGCGGGATTGTAGCGCACTTTTTGGTTGATGCTATCTTCTTACCGGGAAGATAGCATGGGGGGGAGTGTTAGCTTATTCAATCCCGCTAACACCCCATAAAAGTTAAGCCGATAAGCAATATTGGGGGCCACGAGGTTGGGTAATCACCAACTCGTGTCACCCCAATAAGAATGGGAAGGAGAAGCACACAATGAGGGTCAGGGGCCAAACCCCTAACCCAGAGAGAACAGGTGGAGTGAAGGGGATCACTCCAAAGGCGCCAACAAGGGTACCAACCAATCAGGAGGGGGGAAAGGCATCGATTGGGTAGCAATAAGGCCGCTGTGCAATATAACCAGTTACCTGTAATCATATCAGTTCAGTTATCTCAGTATCATATATTGGTGCTAGCTAGGTTAGTTAGTTTAGCTAGGGAAGGACCGGGACTTTAATTACCGTACCCCGCCTTCCGTATCCGACAACATCATTTATATATCTTATATCCATATACCCGATTACATTATATACGACGAACGACACGAACTCTTTCACCTTTCATACGCACGGCGGGGACGCGTGAATTACACAACCGGATAAATCGGGATCCTTCCTGGATCCCGTCACATACTGTATATACAAATACTACTACAATTTTCGATTATTTAAAATTTGATTTTTTTTCATAGTTAAAAAGATCAAAATTTTAAAAATAATCATAAAATATTTATAATATAAGGGAAAAAGTCAAGAATCGATGATATTATCAACAAATTCAACATTATCTGTTGATTCTTCAGTCTCGAAAAAGGATTCTTTTGAAATCATTACAATAAAGAAAGACATAATTTCGTAGGGATTATGCCGATTTAGCTGTATTTCAAACTTTTCACCAGCTTCGTTGTATTGTGTAATAACAATTAACCAATCTATCATTGATAATAGTAAGATGTTGATTAATTTTCCCTCATGATCAACTTTTAGGTTGTAATCTAAGAGATGAATGGTATTTTCAGAAGCATCAATATCAATTGTGCTTAAAACTTTCCTGGCTTTTTCAGAAAAATCGATTTTATATTTATCATCTCCTCGGTGGTAAATTGTATAATCAATAATAATATATGGTTCGCCATCTTCTGCAAAAAAAGAATGCCTTACTATTGGCATAACCATATCGGAATCAGAAGACATTATTTAATTTATTTTATTGTAAATCAAACAAACAAAGTAAAAACTTTTAAACTAAAACCATTATAAATGATTAATTGTGATTAAAGCAAGAGATTATATATAAGATATTTTCAAAAATAATACAGGTCTTAAACCATGAAATAGCCTAAATACGGTTTATTGGTTGGTTGGTTGGGAAATACAGTACAAATGAGAATCATTGGGTTGTGCGTAATAATAATAATAATCAATAATTATAATAAAAACGTACAGTATAATAGCAATCTATATAGGCATCAATATGGCACAGATGGATAGGATTAGGTTAAGTAACCATGGAAATGCATTCGCTTAACCGCGTAATGTGACAAAGTGTACACGGTGTATGCGTAGCAAGATTTCAAGTCTCATATAACACTCACACTGACTATCTTAAAGATGAGGGGATACTATATTAGATCATTGTCGTTGTTGTCATGGTAGCGAGGCGAAAGGGAGAGTAACCGGGGCTAGGCATGCATCGCAAGGTTGGGCTACGCGTAGTTGAATATTGATCATTGGTTGATGCAACGATGCAAATCAATACTGGCGGCAGATGGTCGTTGAAATCAATAAAAATTTAGGATTTTCAATAGCCCTCCGAGATAAGTCCCATAGAACAACATAGGGAGGGCTTGCCGGAGGGACCCTTTCTTCCTACTACTGACATCCCCTGTCGAAGTCGAATATCTAATCCACCATTTAGACCCTAAATCTGCATCTAATGATTGTTTCCCCATTAAACTATTACAGTAGTCGGCTAAATTACTATCTATTCATCTATCTCACCTAATTAACCTATCGATCACTCAAGGCTTCTTCCCTAAGGCTCTTAAATCGGCCAAAGTCATACCCATATTCAAGAGGGCCGACCCATCGGACACTAATAACTACCGACCTATTTCTCTTCTACCCGTAACAAGCAAACTGTACGAATCCATAATTAATAACCAACTACTCTCGTACCTAAAAAAATATTCCATTTGTCTAATTCTCAATTCGGCTTTCGCCCTAAATCTACAACATCCCAAGTTCTGCTATCCGTTGTAGAGAATATACACAAATACTTAGACCAAAAACTATTCACCAGTGCTATCTATATAGATCTAAAAAAGGCTTTCGACACTATTGATCACTCTATCCTAACCTCTAAGCTAAACTCCTATGGTATCCGGGGAATACCACAGCAACTACTCTCAAGCTTCCAAGATTCTAGAACCCAATTTGGTTCTATCGGTAACCACCATTCTTCTAGTCTACCTATTACATGTGGTGTTCCACAAGGTGCCATTATTTTGCCAATCCTATTCCTATTGTATATTAACGACCTTCCTAATGCTACCTCACTAATCTCAACATTATTTGCTGACGACATAACTCTTCATATAGCTAAACCTAATCTGGACTCTTTAATCTCCATAACTATCTCTGAATTATCTAAGATTGAGGATTGGCTATCAAACAACCGTCTATCTCTCAATATATCTAAGACTGAATATGCTATATACTCTAATTACCCTAATACTCATTCCGACCCAATACTAATTAACCATTCTTACATTACTCGGAAACCACTTTCTAAATTTCTAGGGGTTCTAGTAGATGGCAACTTAAACTGGAAATCTCACATTAAACATATCACGTCTAAAATCTCTAGAACCTTCAGAATATTCTACATACTGCGTCATATATTTCCCCTTCGTATACTTCGCCAACTATATTTTTCACTTGTACAACCCAATTTATTATATGGCATTCTACTCTGGGGCAAAACCCATTCTTCTACCCTACAACCCCTATGTATAAAAATAAACAAACTCCTCCGCTGTAATACTTTCTCGCACTACCGAGCTTCTTCTAAACCTATCTATAAGTCTCTCGGCATTCTACCTATTGACCTCCTCTATCAGCACCAAGTAGGATCCCTCATGTACGATGTAAACGCTAACCTATTTAAACCTGATTCTACTCTAGGCTCATTATTCACCAAAATTTCTCTGTACACAGATATCCAACTCGCCTTGCTACTACGGATGGTTTCTCTATTCCGAAGGTCCGCCTAACTTCCTCCAAAGCTCCCATGAATTATCAAGGCTCTTCAATTTGGAACGCACTACCATCTCAATTAAAACACTCAAAATCAAAAAAAGCATTTTCGTCAGCGTATAAATACCACCTGTTAATATAAACTTAGAGTATCATCTTACAACTGCAATTCAGTGAGAACACTTTCATCTAGGATAGCTATTAAAGACTTGTGTGATAAATCTGACATAATATTTTTGCAGGAGCATCTTCTGCCTCAGCAGGAGCTTAGCTACCTATCATCGATAGATAAGCGATTTATTCCTTACTGTAAATCGCCTGTCGATTTATCTTCAGAGATTTTAGTGGGTCGGCCAAATGGCGGTCTAGCTGCTCTGGTTCGCCAAGACATATTACAATACGTACATTACGATAAATCGGTTGATGATGATAGAATATTAGCGTTAAATGTCAATCAATGTGATGGTTCTAATTTATTGCTGCTTAGTGTTTATTTACCATATTTTTGTCCTGAAAACCACGATTTATTTATAGAATATTTAGGGAAACTCGAAGCCCTTATTGATGCGTCGGGAACTAATAAAGTTTGTATAATTGGAGATTTCAATGCAGATCTACCAAAACCATTTTACACTGAACTCAGTGAGGCGAATGAGGCAAATGATTTACATATATCGGATGTAAAAAGATTGCCTCCAAACACGTTTACATTTGTAAGTGCTGCCCACAGCAGTAAATCGTGGTTAGATCATATAGTATGTACCTCGTCAGTTGATTCTACTGTAGAAAATGTTTCTGTGCTATACGATTTAGTACAGGACGATCATATGCCATTATTTTTTGATTTGGGTGTTTCACTTAGCGCATGCTCCAGTGATGGTTCAGGATCAAATTCGTGTCAGGCTCCAGTTGTTGGGCAACCAAACTGGAGCCGGGCGAAACCATCCGACATCGCTGCATACTGCGCTGAGTTACACAATCAGTTGAAGAATATAGATATACCTAGTGCTTTGAATTGTACTGATTGCAAATGCACGGATCATAGAGACTGCTTAGATACTTTTTGGTCCTCTATCACTGGCGTTTTTAAAGCAGCTGCTGATAAGACCATACCCAGTGGTAGATCAGCCAATAATGATAAAGAGTTCAATGTGCCTGGATGGAACGACTCCGTTAAGGAGAAATATCAATTGTCACGCTCTGCTTTTTTAGCTTGGCGCGAGGCCGGCTCGCCCAAGCAGGGAGAGATACATAGGAAATATTTGGCAGCGCGTGCTCTTTTTAAGCGAGCTTTTCGTATTTGTAAACGTTCAGAAGCAAAATACAAGGCTGACAAACTAGCCGATTCGGTGCTACATAAAGATTTCAAAACTTTTTGGAATGATTTTAAGAAATCCATTAAAACTTCTATTCCACTACCCAAAGTTGTGGATGGGGCAGTGGGGGAAGATAATATTGGCGAATTATTCAAAAACGATTACGAGGAGCTCTTAAATTGTAATAAAGGAAAGCCCAATTTTAGTAATATAAAGGTTGATGATATTATTGGTGATGTTATTTTTTCAAAGGATATGATAATATATCCCTCGGAAATAAATTGTGCTATTTCGAATTTAAAATTAGGAAAAACTGCTGGCCCAGACAGCATATCAGCTGAACATTTAGTTTACGCTAGTAGTTCTAGACTACATGTTATTTTATCATTGTTCTTAACGTCGCTAATTGTTCGTGGATATTTACCTAGTTCGATTATTGAATGTATTATTGTACCTATACTGAAGGATAGAAATGAGCCTATTGATATTAAATCTAATTATCGACCGGTTGCTATTGCAACAATCTTTAGTAAAGTTTTTGAATATGTTACTCTTTCTCGTATACAATCTTGCCTTATATGTAGTGATTTTCAGTTTGGTTTCAAAAAGAACTCAGGTACCGAATTAGCCATACATACTTTGCAAGAAATTATTGATTATTATTTGGACAATGATTCACCAGTTTATATTTGTTTCATAGATACATCCAAAGCGTTTGACCGTATTGAACACGACAAATTATTTTTGAAACTGATTGATAAAAAAGTGCCGATATATTTGGTCAGAATCTTTGCATACTGGTATAGAAATCAAGGTTTGATGGTCAAATGGGGTAACTACATTAGTGGCTGGCCACGAGAAAAGGGACCTTATGTCGCAAAACCTGATTCTGAGATAATCGCGTTTAAAGTTTCCCTCTATTTTTGAACAAATTTAATTGGATTATCAATTTAGAAATGTATAAAACGATGAGGGAAATTCAAATTGGTTCTGATATTCAATATACCTAAGAAATAACTAATTACAGGAAGCAATATAAGATGTTGCAGTGTTGTATATAACACTGTCTTAGTAACACTGCCAGTAATTTACTGGAAAATTTGGTGCTTATAATGGAGTAAAACAGGGTGGCATATGCTCCCCTTATTTTTTCAATGTTTATATGGATGACTTGTCACGTGCATTAATAGACTGTAATGTAGGTTGTGCTATTGAAGGACGTAGAATTAATCACATTTCGTATGCGGATGATTTAGGTTTGATTTCCAACTCTGTGGTTGGTCTTCAAAAACTAATGGAAAAATGTCAAGATTATGCCATAGGTCACAGTATTGTATTCAACTTAAAGAAAACGAAAGTAATGTTTCTAACGCCTAAACATTGTACGCAGCGTACAATGGCTTCGGTTTACTTGTGGGGCGAGCCACGAAGTTGGCGGAGCCTTAGCGAATTGACACTGTTAGGGGGTGGGTCAATTTATGCAAATAGTTGTCGTCGTCGTCATCGTCGTCGTCGTCGTTGTCGTCGTCGTCGTCGTTACGATTTTGACATGCTAATAACTTTGTCGGATTTAAAGCTGCCAAGTTGAAAATTTGTAGGTATCAATATGAGCAAAAGTTGAGATTTTTGAGAGACTTTCAGACACCATCAGTGCAATGGTCTCCCGCTAGAGGGCCACATGTCTAAACATTAAATGCCCTCCCATTTCTTTGCTTTTAATCCGTTTAAGCTGAAACTTGGCAGATATGTATTAGACCATTAGCTGTGACTTTCAAAGGAGGCGAATCCATCTGCAGTTCTCCAGTCTGCCGCTAGAGGGCCAAAGGTCTGAAAGTGAAATCGTTGTCGTCGTTACGATTTTGACATGCTAATAACTTTGTCGGATTTAAAGCTGCCAAGTTGAAAATTTGTAGGTATCAATATGAGCAAAAGTTGAGATTTTTGAGAGACTTTCAGACACCATCAGTGCAATGGTCTCCCGCTAGAGGGCCACATGTCTAAACATTAAATGCCCTCCCATTTCTTTGCTTTTAATCCGTTTAAGCTGAAACTTGGCAGATATGTATTAGACCATTAGCTGTGACTTTCAAAGGAGGCGAATCCATCTGCAGTTCTCCAGTCTGCCGCTAGAGGGCCAAAGGTCTGAAAGTGAAATCGTTGTCGTCGTTACGATTTTGACATGCTAATAACTTTGTCGGATTTAAAGCTGCCAAGTTGAAAATTTGTAGGTATCAATATGAGCAAAAGTTGAGATTTTTGAGAGACTTTCAGACACCATCAGTGCAATGGTCTCCCGCTAGAGGGCCACATGTCTAATCATTAAATGCCCTCCCATTTCTTTGCTTTTAATCCGTTTAAGCTGAAACTTGGCAGATATGTATTAGACCATTAGCTGTGACTTTCAAAGGAGGCGAATCCATCTGCAGTTCTCCAGTCTGCCGCTAGAGGGCCAAAGGTCTGAAAGTGAAATCGTTGTCGTCGTTACGATTTTGACATGCTAATAACTTTGTCGGATTTAAAGCTGCCAAGTTGAAAATTTGTAGGTATCAATATGTGCAAAAGTTGAGATTTTTGAGAGACTTTCAGACACCATCAGTGCAATGGTCTCCCGCTAGAGGGCCACATGTCTAAACATTAAATGCCCTCCCATTTCTTTGCTTTTAATCCGTTTAAGCTGAAACTTGGCAGATATGTATTAGACCATTAGCTGTGACTTTCAAAGGAGGCGAATCCATCTGCAGTTCTCCAGTCTGCCGCTAGAGGGCCAAATGTCTGAAAGTGAAATCGTTGTCGTCGTTATGATATTGACATGCTTATAACTTTGTCGAATTTAAAGCTGCCAAGTTGAAAATTTGTTTTGTTGAAAATCAGTTCAACAGTCACCCGCTATAGGACTACTTTATGCCTGAAAGTGAATAGATTCTCCCGTCTCATTGATTTTAATCAGTTTAAGCTGAATCTTGCCATATATTCTGGACCACATGCTGCGTCTTTGTGGGGGGGGGGGGGGGGGGAGATTTAATCGGTCTGCCGCTATACGACGAAATTTCTGAAAGTGAGATCCGTCTCTCATTTCGTTATCCGTTATTCAAGATGAAACTTGGCCGATGTACGTATGTACTATTCATCCATAGGCTGTGCCTTTGTGGGGCTGGAGACCCTAATCCATCTTCAGTTCTCACTATACCGCTAGAGTCAGAAATGTCTGAATAGAAATGAAAGAGGTAAAAAGTGATTAGGCGAAATCTGCTTAAAATTTGCTAATACAGTAATACTTTCGAATTAGTACTTAAATTAAATTTAAGTCACGTGCTGCGCGAAGGCCCCACTTCGTGTATGGTATACCCATTGTTAGGACTACTCAGTTTAAGTATTTAGGCTATATTTTACACGAAACCCGAGATGATGATTTTGATATAAAGAGGGCTACGCGCGGACTCTACGCGCGCGCTAACTCGTTAATACGTAAATATTCCCTGTGCTCTACAACTGTAAAGCGTCTATTATTTATTTCATTTATAACTCCGCTATATTGCAATGCACTTTGGTGTCGTTTAAATTATTCAGATTCTGTATACAATCGTCTTAAAGTAGCGTATAATAAGGCAGCACGTTTATTTTTCAAAATACCGTTTAGGTCTAGCATGTCATTATTTTTTGGGATGAACAATATCCCAATGTTCACTCATTTACGTGCTCAATCAATTGACAGCATAACTAGAAGGTTGGACTCAAGTGATAGCTCAGTTATTGCTATTGTTAACAATTGTATTACTGGCTCCCGGTGGAAATCAATGCGTACTATTTATTAATAATATTGTGCTACTTACATACATATTTAGTTCATTTAAATAAATAATTATTTTACTGTAGGACCATTGCTTATGTCCAGCAATTCGTTTTGTTGATACAAATTTATTGTTTTGGATGGATTAAAGAATATAATAATAATAATAATAATAATAATATCCCTGTAGTTAGGCCCATGCCCACTTTTTATATCTCACCACGTATCTTTTATTACAGTCGCTGCCATTTATTGCCTCTCAAAGTCTTCTATCCCAGAATGCTACTGCTACACTGTTCGGCTGACCATCAATTATATCTTGTATAATAAAGTTCAAAAACCAGACAAATTCTAGAGGAGCAGACACGCCCACCCACCCCCCCCCCCCCACCCCACCTCCAACCCATCAATTTCCTGTCAGAGTAGCAGGCTATACTAGCTTCGCTATTGTCTGCTACTTCGTCATCATCATCACCTTTATCCAATGTTTGTGGGGCGAGCCACAAAGTTGGCGGAGCCTAAGCGAATTGACACTGTTAGGGGGTGGGTCAATTTATGCAAATAGTTGTCGTCGTCATCGTCGTCGTCGTCGTCGTTGTCATCGTCGTCGTCGTTGTCGTCGTCGTCGTCGTCGTCGTCGTCGTCGTCGTTACGATTTTGACATGCTAATAACTTTGTCGGATTTAAAGCTGCCAAGTTGAAAATTTGTAGGTATCAATATGAGCAAAAGTTGAGATTTTTGAGAGACTTTCAGACACCATCAGTGCAATGGTCTCCCGCTAGAGGGCCACATGTCTAAACATTAAATGCCCTCCCATTTCTTTGCTTTTAATCCGTTTAAGCTGAAACTTGGCAGATATGTATTAGACCATTAGCTGTGACTAACGACGACAACTATTTGCATAAATTGACCCACCCCCTAACAGTGTCAATTCGCTAAGGCTCCGCCAACTTCGTGCTGCGCGAAGGCCCCACTTCGTGTATTGATATGATTGTCTAGGAAATTGTTGAATTGAAAATTGAATTGATAATGTTGGGATAAAAATTTTACCGAAGCTTATTTTCACTTATAATAGGTCATTTCATAGGACTATACAAATGACGCCCATTGAAGTTAATAAGTTTAATGAAACTGAATTAGTTAATAGATTATATGGGAAATATAGACAAATTAATCACAAGAAAATAAAATTTAAAGTAGTTGATATAGTACGATTACCTATTGCTCGTACTGCTTTTGCTAAGGGCTATCGAGAACAATGGACTCGTGAATTATTTATTATTCATCGGGTCAGATTGGATAGAGTACCGGCGGTAATGTTTGATATTAAGGACAGCGCTGGTGCTATAATAAATGGTTCATTTTATTCATACGAACTCCAAAAGGTCCAACCGAGTAGTAATATTTATCTTCTGATTGATAAAAATATGGGCAAACTTAAAGAACGGTGCATAATGGGAAAAAATAATATTTAGTCAGATTTATCGGGTCCAAGAAACAATCTTGGATACAGCATATTAAATAAGTTTAGGCTTATACTGTATATTAATTCATTGCGCAAATAATGGTCACATATGCGCATAATTAATCAATATTAACTTGAATGATATTACTATACTATACTGTAAGTCTAATATCTATAGTTCATTCGCTTTAAATATTGATCTCTCGCATATACTGTAGAAGCAATGAACGTGACGACAGATGTCTATAATTTAACATTATACATTATGTACGTACAAGCGAGTCAAGTAGAGCAGAGAGCTTAAATAATAAGAATAATGGCCATAGTGTGACAGGATCCGAGAATCCCGATTTATCCGGTAATCTTATTTTACGCGTCCCACCGTGTGAAAAGAGT
>JAUCBJ010008149.1:0-23531 GCA_032718475.1 Nemertoderma westbladi
CCATCCAGTGCATAATCTTGTACTTTGGCAGCCTCATGGAGTGAATAAGCATGGTGGACAGCCCATGACTTTCTTGAGACAATAATTCTCATATTGTCGCAATTATATAAATAATGCAATGAAATTTTTAATACTTAATAAGTATTTACATCTAAAATTTGATATATGTAATTAATCATCATACCCTGTTTATTGGCGGTCCTTTTTTATGTCCTTTGTTACTTTTTGTGACACCGTATTGTTGTGTAGAATACCAACCAGGTCTTAACTTTTCGGTCGGAATTTGATGGGAAATTTATATATGAAGAATTAGTATTTATTTAAATTTATCCATATTAAGTGTTTTATAGTGCTTATTTCTTGGTAACATGTTAACATTTCTTGATAACATGTACTCTATATTTTATAGTTTCTTTGTATCCAATGCATTTTGAGTTTCCATTAATTTCTTTGATTACATTGAATCCAGTGCAGTGCGATGTACATTATTTTGGTATTCTTTGAAGTTGCTGAAAGTCCGTACAATATAAATATATATGATTTAATTTAACTTTTAGTTGATTACTTTCAACTTTTATGAATTCCTTAGCAATTAGTTTCTAATCTAACCGAATCAGAAACGTTAAATCCCAAGAATCAGTTTAGGGAACTAGCTGGCTTGGATAGAATCGATGAATTATAATATCACCTATGATGATAAAGCTGAGAAACGTGAAATGGGATGGGATTAAAGGACTGGGAAAAAATGATGCATTAATGGTAACCTTTAAACCGATTATTAAACCAAAGAGGATTAACTAATTATGTTATAACCCTTATATATATTAGCGAATTGAATTAAAGTTATATGATATTGGTATGCGTTCTAAATATATAATAAATAGGCCTTTATAATAATTTAAAAAAATAGTTTTGATTTGATATGAAGGGTTAATATATATTATTTTGAGATTAATTTTGTATATTATTTGTCGATATCAACATACTAAGCTTATGATATAACTTAACATAAGAAACAGTCAGTATATTTTGTATACTAAACAGGCCAACAGGCCGTTATTGCGGATGTAGCAGTACAGCAGTATGACAGTACGGTAGGAACACAACTAGACTACCGAGCTGTACTGTAAGTTACCTCGTTACAGGTCATACCAACTCCCCTTTTATAATAGATCTGATCTATAATATAAATATTCCTACTGTAATTTTCCAAGTTTTTTTCATTTATAAAATATTTCCACGTAGAATTATTACAAATCAGACAATACTTTCTTAATGTTATAATGTAACGTATAATACAGTGCCAATGTACGTTATACAATACATTTTATTCTCACTGCGGAAATTTTTAAAATCAGTAATATAGAAATACACATTAATGGAACGGAATGTATAGAATGTATGTATGGGTGTTCGGGAATGTATATAATGTATGTATGGGTGTTCGGGAACGTATATAATGTGTGTTCGGGGACGTATATAATCTATGTATGTGTGTTCGGGGACGTATATAATGTATGTATGTGTGTTCGGGAACGTATATAATATATGGATAGTGTTATGCAAAAATGTACTAACCAACATTTTGTTGATTTTGAGAAAAATGACTTCAAAGTTTTTGAACGTTTAGAAAATCCCTTCAAATGCCACATTAAAGGTTTTGACTCATATGCAAAATATACGTGTTCGTCTACCTTATACTAAATATTTATGCAAAATTGTCGTTTTCTTGCGAAGTTATAAGCCTTTTTGTTGGTTAGTACATTTCTGCAAATTTGCTGATTTTAGATTCTGCATTTGCAGCAATGTACCAACGATGGACATTGGGTAAAAAATATAACATTTGAATGCAAAATTCTTTATTTTAAATGGTTTATCTTTCGGAATCTACTTTCTTTTTTTCAGACATACTGTGCATTGTGTATAATACTACAATCTAGGTTCGAATCCACGCAATTGTTAAATTTTTCCTACCAATTTTGCAACTTTCTCCCACATATTATGTCCCTTTTTGAAAATCATTTGTATTCTGAAATTGTAGTTATATGATGGGTAAATTAATACTAGCACTTAAAAATGTAATAATTATACTGTATTATTGAAAGATATTGATAAATTTGCAATTATTCACTAACTGAACTATATTTAAACCATTATGCATGACAGTTTTATTACAGTCTTGTTTACAACCCTGTATCAGAGACATCATCAGGGACATCATCAATATAATCATTTGTTTCAACTACAGTAGCGTCTCTAAGCAAGTTAGTATAAAATCTCTTGGCGTCCTTCGGTACTAGGTGCAGCAGCTCTTTAATGTCGTTACGTTTCTTACTTGAGATTGCATTTCCATCAGGCCATAAAAGTGGTAGTCCTAATTTTCCAAGGTCAGTGAAATAATTCCTACTTGTTTTTTGCGACCCCTTGTTGCTACTGTTCGGGCATGATCGATTTCCACGTCATCCATCTTCACAATAAATGGTTTATCTTTTCGAATAGTTATTTCATGAGTTAGAAGCCAGTTAACTCTTCGTTCTTCTGGATCCTTCTTTCGATTGACGAAATCATTCAAAATTGGACTAACAGAATGAAAGTCGACTTTGGGATTAACACGGTTAACTACAAACTTTTGCTTAACTCGTGCATTTCTCATGACATCCACAACATCAGTGTCTGTGTAGAGGCGTTGAACATGCTTCATTGCGCACTCCACGTCACCGAAATCGGAATCATTAGGTAAATAACTGTGTCCGGAGGTTGGAAACTGAATTGTGATGGATTGCAAATGACTTGTGGTATGTAGTAGATACATCATTGCGTAGATGAACTTGACGCTACGGTTTTGTCCGCCACAAGAATCTGCCCAAATATGTAAATACTTTACATCAGTTGACACATACTTACTCAGGTGCAATGAAACACATGATGCGACATCCTGGGTACCTCTGCCGCCTTCCGTTTCTAACCACACATAGAAGTAGCCTCTATTCGTTGTACCAGAGTGAATTCCGAGATTGTACATAGTCAGCTGGCGTTTATAGTAAACAATGTTTGAAGGAATTCGTGGCAAGCTGTACACCTTTTGCATGTCTATTGTCAGCACCTCAAATTCACAGTCTGTACTAGCTCTCTGGAAGTCTTGTTTTATTAAACTTTGACGTTTTTCCGCGGTATCTACATGAACATTATGCTCATCCTGCAGTTTTTGCACTTCCTCTCCATTTGCTGACTGCATGTTTGCATGAAAAATATCGCATGTTTTACATGTATCTTTCTTGAGTGTCTTAAATCGAAGGTTGAATTCCTTATAAAATATATTTTTATAGGTTGAATTTGAAACCTTGCTAAACGTCAAATTAGATTCGGTATACAGGCGGTACATTAGAGACAGGGTCATATCTGGACTGAGGAACTTGGAATCAGTGTCAGCTCGGCAATAGTGGGAGTAGTACTTTGGGAAGCTCGATATATGTTTGCAAACCTCATCATGTGCGTCGCTCGATGTTTTGTTCCAGCCCCCTCAAGAATCTCCACGGTGGTCACTGAAATCATTGTTACTATTCTTTTTCAGAGCCACATTTATGCGTTGTGGAGATATTTGCAATGTATCAAGAAAACATTTCTTACATAGTATCTTATCACCAATGGTGTATTTGCGGGTGAACGAACGTCTCGAAATACTACCAGTAGTAGTGCGACCTACTGAGGATTGCACTACTCTACTGCATAAATAGGCACATCTGGCTTCATATGTGCCTAGTTTCCAAAAGTTGTCAAACTCTTTTTTCCTATCCTCTGGTGATAACTGCATCAACGTGCACTTTGAGGGTCTGTTACACACTAGCTTGTCATCAAACTCCTTGATTGGATTATCTCCAGTGTGGCTTAAGTTTAAATTACGTCTCTTTTTCACCTCAGCTCTACTAAACAAACCCTTTCTTTTCCTGCCTCTCTTAGGTCGCCCGCAATAGCTATGGTCATTTGATGATGGTGCAGCATCACAATTACTGGTGGGGTGTTCTTCCACGTTATGATTTTCAATACAATTAGTTCCATCTATACTATCTTCACTGCCCTCCTCAGTAAGGTTAGGAATATAAGTCGGATCATCTATTTCACTGTTCGCAATTGTAGATTGTTTGTCATATTCTCCCTGTTCGTTCTCTAGGCAAGTGAAGTTCCCATCATCGGCGCCTATAAGGGTACCAGTGATGACAATAACAGGAGGATTGGTAAAAGCAGGATTTACATCAATAGTTGGATCAGTATTAAACAGATTCTCAGTTGCAACAACATTAGAGTTTGCAATGTCCATGGAATATTGACCTGCATCATCATTAGCAGTATCTGTCTCAGTGGTCGTTTCCTCAGTATCAGATATATTTGCTATATCGGCCAGCAATAGCTGTAGTGCTTCTTCAGCTGTGTAGGTATTCTTTCGTTTCGACATCACCCTATTGTACTATTAAGAATCTAGCCTAATATAGTCTTTAGAAAACAGCCAAGTACTAATGTTTACTAACATAACCTACTACCTACATTACTTACAGCCTATTGTATTTCATATTATTTATTGTTTTTCGAGTTTTAACGTACCGGTACCACCTGTAGATCAGTATAAATAGCATTTGTTTTGAAGTAATGACTGCTAAAACATAGTACAATAGCTACAGGACTAAGTTAGTACATTTTTGCAAAATAGATTAACAACCAATAACACGTTCGTGGGGACTTCGCGCAGCACGTAGTCGGCAAGCCTTGGCATACCGTTCATATAGAGCAAATGGGGCATGTCTAGTTTGGACCCAATATCCCATGCTATAAATGTATTCATTCGATATACAATCATATGTTAATCCGCTAGGTGGTGTCAAATTGTTATTCTGCAATTTCGTACTTACCAGTGCAGCACTGTACAGTAGTACCGTACCGGTAGGCCTATGTCATTACTTCTGAGTCTCTAGCAGATCCCCAATTAAATGTCTTAACTTTTCAATTTCGTAAAAGATAGACTTCATGATTCTCTACAAGCAACCAAAATTTCAGCTCAGGAAAATGAGGCGTTCCCGAGAAATTTAACATTTTCTAAAAACCACATAATCTGTCGTAGCTGACGTCAGACTGCATGATTTTTCACCAAACTTTACAAACTTTCTAAACTTTCTCTCTACTACTTACCTACTAAGTTTGGTTCAATTCCGAACGAGCGATGCCGAGAAATTCGCGTTCAAACATTTACCAGACAGACGGACGGACAGACAGACGGACATGCCCCATTTGCCCTATATGAACCGTATGCCAAGGCTCGCCGACTACGTGTCTCGCCCCACATTGTACTAACTACTAGGTTATACATTAGTACATTTCTGCAAAATAGACAATCCTCCAAAAAGTGTTTGAAGAAAATATTCCACTCTTTTATAGCTTCAAGGTATTGCTACGTGACAATTTGACATGTTTAAATGAATTTCCAGCATCCCGCGCATCACGTGACGTCGCTAACTCCATTTTGTCAAAAATGTTGGTTAGTACATTTTTGCATAACACCGTCCATATGTATGTGTGTTCGGGGACGTATATAATGTATGTATGTGTGTTCGGGGACGTATATAATGTATGTATGTGTGTTCGGGGACGTATATAATGTCTGAAACCACTACGTACAAAAATCAATAAACTTTTACGCTGTATTACATTTTCACACTACAGATCGTCATCAATTCCCATTTACAAACAATTAAATATTTTACCACTTAACAAACTCTATGAACTATCAGTTTGCACCTTCATGTACGATATTTATTCGAAAACCATAAGCCCAAATTCCACCCTCGGTAAACTATTCCAAAAACGTTCTTCAGTCCACAACTACCCTACCCGCAGCGCCTGCCATGGCAACTTCTCAATACCACTATGTCACCTAACTTCCTCACAGAGATCAGTGAGTTTTCGAGGACCCTCGATCTGGAATTCTGTGCCACTAGAGATACGCAATAAAAAATCAAAATCGTCTTTTACGTCAAACTTAAAAAACCACTTATTTTCAGAGCTGTAACATTTACCGTTAATTTTAATTTTAATATTCAATCATACAAAAATAAAGGTAATAATCCCAATAAAAATTGAAACAGAATTAAAATATATGCGAACCACAATATAGTTAAACTATTTGATTTACGTTACACAATACATACGTGTATGTGTTCGGTAATATATGCCTACATTCGAAATTTCAAAAGGACCAGGCACCCCACCCCACCCCCCCCCCCCCCCCCCTGTTGGTTCAGGCCACCACAGCAAGACGGCACTAGCCTGGCTATTAGTCTTCTGTGGTGGTCGTCTCACACTATAAATTTTTTTTTCTTTTTTTTTTTAAATTTTGGTTAAATTATATTGTTTAATTTTTTTTAATATGTATTTAATATGTAACCAGCAGAAAGAAATAAATATCAAGTATCAAGTATCAAGTGTATGGGTGTTCGGGAACGTATATAATGTATGTATGGGTGTTCGGGGATGTATGGGGTGTATGTATGGGTGATCGGGAATGTATAGAATGTATGTATGGGTGTTCGGGAATTTATAGAATGTATGTATGTGTGTTCGGGAACGTATATAATGTATGTATGGGTGTTCGGGGACGTATATAATGTATGTATGTGTGTTCGGAAATGAATAGAATGTATGTATGTGTGTTCGGCAACGTACATAATGTATGTATGGGTGTTTGGGAATGTATGGGGTGTATGTATGGGTGTTCGGGAACGTACAGAATGTATGTATGTGTATTCGGGGACGTATATAATGTATTTATGTGTGTTCGGGGACGTATATAATGTATGTATGGGTGTTCGGGAATGTATGAGGTGTATGTATGTGTGTTCGGGAACGTATAGAATGTATGTATGTGTGTTCGGGGACGTATATAATGTATATATGGGTGTTCGGGAACGTATATAATGTATGTATGTGTGTTCGGGAACGTATATAATGTATGTATGTGTGTTCGGAAATTAATAGAATGTATGTATGGGTGTTCGGGAATGTATAGAATGTATTTATGTGTGTTCGGGGACGAGTATAATGTATGTATGTGTGTTAGGGAACGTATAAAATGTATGTATGTGTGTTCGGAAATGAATAGAATGTATGTATGTGTGTTCGGGAATGTATATAATGTATTTATGTGTGTTCGGGAATGTATGGGGTGTATGTATGGGTGTTCGGGAATGTATAGAATGTATGTATGGGTGTTCGGGAATGTATAGAATGTATGTATGTGTGTTCGGAAATTAATAGAATGTATGTATGGGTGTTCGGGAATGTATAGAATGTATTTATGTGTGTTCGGGGACGTGTATAATGTATGTATGTGTGTTAGGGAACGTATATAATGTATGTATGTGTGTTCGGAAATGAATAGAATGTATGTATGGGTGTTCGGGAATGTATAGAATGTATTTATGTGTGTTCGGGAACGTACAGAATGTATGTATGGGTGTTCGGGAATGTATGGGGTGTATGTATGGGTGTTCGGGAATGTATAGGATGTATGTATGTGTGTTCGGAAATGAATATAATGTATGTATGTGTGTTCGGGAATGTATAGAATGTATGTATGTGTGTTCAGGAACGTACAGAATGTATGTATGGGTGTTCGGGAATGTCTGGGGTGTATGTATGGGTGTTCGGGAATGTATGGGGTGTATGTATGGGTGTTCGGGAATGTATGGGGTGTATGTATGTTCGGGAATGTATGGGGTGTATGTATGGGTGTTCGGAAATGTATGGGGTGTATGTATGTTCGGGAATGTATGGAGTGTATGTATGTTCGGGAATGTATGGGGTGTATGTATGGGTGTTCGGAAATGTATGAGGTGTATGTATGGGTGATCGGGAATGTATGGGGTGTATGTACGGGTGATCGGGAATGTATGGGGTGTATGGGTGGGTGATCGGGAATGTATGGGGTGTATGCATGGGTGTTCGGGAACGTATAGAATATATGTATGGGTGTTCGGGAACGTATATAATGTATATATGGGTGTTCGGGAATGTATGGGGTGTATGTATGGGTGATCGGGAATGTATGGGGTGTTATGTATGGGTGTTCGGGAATGTATAAAATGTATGTATGGGTGTTCGGGAACGTATATAATGTATGGGTGGGTGATCGGGAATGTATGGGGTGTATGTATGGGTGTTCGGGAACATATAGAATGTATAGAATTCTCGGTGACTTCCAAATCCTGGAAAGCCTATTCAACGCTGCCCATGCCTTTCCCTTGCGTATTCGAAGGTCCTCACCTGACTTCTGGATCAATGATCCCAGGTAACAGAAGTCATCCACATGCTCAAGCATACCATCTTTTGAGCTTATGCTCATCCGATCAGAGACTTGATGAGGACTTTCAAAGTTAACTGTCAAAATTTTGGTCTTTCTGGAGTTAATAAAAAGACCAACACTAGAAGCAGCATGTTCTAATGGGCTGAGGAGGCGTTGGGCTCCCTCTAGTGATTCTGAGAGTACTCCTAAGTCATCAGCAAAGTCTAGATCAGTTAGGTACTTGGCAGGATTTCCTCGACTTCTGGAGCCAGTAGGTGGAGTTATCATCACCCCAGCATCATTATGATGATCTAAGGACATGCGTAGAACATAGTCAACAACAATTATGAACAAGAATGGTGCAAGTGTGTCTCCCTGGAGGACGCCCCATAACACTTCAAATGGTTCTGTGTCACCATCAACAGTATACACAAATGTTGTCGAACCATCGTATACTGATCTGATTGCTGCAATAATTTCATCAGGAATCCCATATAATGAAAGTATGCTGAACATACGTGAGCGAGAGACTGAATCAAAGGCCTTGAAGAAGTCAACAAAGATAACAGCCAGATGCCTGTCTTTCTTTTTTGATCATTGACTTCTTTATTCCAACATATGGAGCTTAGTAAAATTAATCAATTGAAGCACAAATTTCCGTAAAATAAATAATAATATAATATAAATATTAAAATACAGTTACTAAACTATAATAAATAAGTCACGGTGGATGGGGAAGTGGTTGGTCTACGCTCATCAGATACAGCGCGCATCTTAATGTAGACAGGTTGGCTGGCATTCCGGTGCATTGCAGGTAGTGGGCGGTAGATGTGGCACTATTATTGCACAACCAGCAGACACATTGATCAGTGGGTCTCCAGCAGTTCGAAATTTTACAAATCCGATGGTGGCAGCCGTTCGCCATTAACTGGGCTGCTGCGCGGCGACGAAAACCGGTTAGGTCCACGAGATTAATTTCCGCGTCATCGCAGTTATCTATTGCGTTAAGGATTGCAGTTGACGACGAGTATTTACTGATGCCGCACCAAAGTTTGTAGTAAAATGCTCGCACTCGATGGATGTGTTCCAGCCGCGGAACGTTTTCGTTAGACGTAAAAATAGTGCATCCGTATGTTGTCGACGGGTAGATTACAGTTGCCCACAAACGTTTTGCCGTGGCTAACGATATATGATGTAGATTTACCTTAGTTGCAATACGAATAGAGCAGGCCACGCCTTTTTTGTATAAGTGCTGGAAGTGAGCTGTGGGACCATTTTTTGTTGCTAGCACTACGCCTAAGTAGTTGAACGTATTTTGAAACTCCAATAAAGTGCCATTATAATATAATTTATCACCAGAAGCTAAACGGCCACCTCTGCGGAATTTGACTGCCTTAGTTTTCTTTATATTGACCTTCAGGTCATTGACCCGACAATATTCTGATAATCTGTCCAGTGCGTCCTGGGTGACTGCGATCGAATCGCCGACTATGACGAGATCATCAGCGTACATTATGACGATGCAGCATGCGGCCATGAGGATAGATGGGAGGTCAGCAACGAACAAGCTGAATAAAAGGGGAGAGAGTTTGTCACCTTGCACTACTCTGACCGATTGAGTGATTGGGTCCAATACATATGTTCCAATGCAAATACATACATAGTTAACTGCGATTAGTGCCCATATAGCAGTGATAAATTTTCGACTGATGCCATGTATTACTAGACGCTGGCAGAGAGTTTCTCTGTTGATGGAGTCGAACGCCTTAGTGAAGTCGACGAAAACACAATATGTATGGCCTCTGGCCGACTGAAGAGCTATATTTATTAAACCATATAGGTTCTTGACAGCCATCACCGTTGAGAGTCCTCGACGGAAGCCGTATTGAGCAGCAGGAAGGATGCCACTGATCTCGGCAAACACGTACAGACGTTCAAACAGAATAGCGGTGTATAGTTTTAGTAGACACGAAAGGAGTGCTATGCCACGATTACTGTCAGGGGATGTCTTTTTGCCTTTTCCTTTATACAGTGGTATCAGATATGATGTCAACCAGGATATTGGGCAAACTCCCAGTGTGAGACAGAGGGACAACAGACTCAGAAGGAACGGAAGAAGATGACCGAAACCGGATTTTAGCGCCTCGTTCGACACGCCATCTGGCCCCGTTGCTTTGTGGAGCTTGGCGTTATTGACAGCGACCGTTATTTCCGATGGCTCTATTTGTTTATCTAGTATATCATTTGGTTGATCTGGAATTGGCGGTAGTTGGGGTGAGTGTTTGGTTGAAAGCAACTCTGAGAAATGTGTGAACCAAGATTGTTCTGACACTTGTTGAGCAACTGGTTTGACTTGGTCGCCGGTCTTCAGAATGTTCCAAAATTTCTGTTTGTCAGACTCGCACTCTTGAATTAACTTAAACTCTCTTTGGGCCTCGTACAATGTCTTTTTTGTATGCATCAACTTCTTATATGAACGAGCTAACTCCGAATATCTTTGCTTGTTTAGGGGTGTTGGCGCCCGTTTCATTAACTGAAAACTTGACATGAGTTCGTGTTTAGCCAGATAGCATTCTTGATTGAACCAAGGTTTGGAATTTCTCGGCTTACTAGATAACGAAGAATTTGTAATAGCATTAGTTATGTAAGAACAGACATCGTCTACTCCATTGGCTATAGCAGATTGAAAATCTCCTGTCGTTAGAATGTGGCCTAATTTGTCTACATCAAGCCTCTTGATTGCTTTACAGCGCTCTTTCCTATAGTTGATGGGGCTTGTTGTTTCATATTTTATATAAACGCGCTGGTGTTTAGTGTTTGTAGTTGGGCGGATACTTAGTGAGACCTTATCAGCCAGTAGGTGGTCGACAAAAACGAGGTCGATTACGCTCTGACCATTCCAGGAGTAAAATGTAGGGATTGAGTGGTCGTTAATGCAGTTCAGTCCTGCGCCAAGTAGGCCACTGCATAGTGTGTCTCCACGATCATGAGGGCCATCTAAACGGCAGTTAAAATCACCTGTTAGCAGTATTGGAAGAGTGCACTTTGCCCGTGCAGTTACAATTATAGTGGTGAGCTCGAGTAATATATCAGAGACATCAGTTGATGGGGGATAATAGGCAGATATTATCACAAAGTTACTTGTTAGTAGTGCTAAAGCTGTTGAGCTTTTATGAATGGGCTCCTGACGCATTGCGGTTTTCATATTAATGGCAATAGTGATACCACCGTAAGGGCGCCCTAAATCGCGTTTCTCACAAGACACATTGTGACATGAGAAGCCTGGGATGACCAAGTCTGTCGTAAACGTTTCATAAAGGAGAAGGATATCAGTGTCTATGAAGGTGTCAACCATTGTTGTGTCGATCGTAGAGCGCGCACCTTCCACATTCCATGCAACTAATGTGTAGTAACCAGAGCTATTGTTTGAAAATTTCATATTGGGTTCGTCACAGAAAGGGAGTTCGTTAAACACTAACAGATTAGAAGCAGACTGGAAACGTAAACAGACTTTGTGGTGCTTTTCCAGACTGGCCAAGTAGCGATACGGCTTCAAGCAACCAATGCACATTGTAGTACGCGCAGTTTGGTTAGAAGGGGGTCGTGTTGAAGCAATTGTGGTTGCTGGTAGACGTGTTTGGGTTACTGGAGGGCGGTTTGGGGCATTAGGGGTTACTGGAGGGGGTGTTGGGACAATTGGGGTTACTGGAGGGGGTGTTGGGACAATTGGGGTTACTGGAGAGGGTGTTGGGACAATATGGGTTACTGGAGGGGGTGTTGAGACAATTGGGGTTACTGGAGGGGGTGTTGGGATAATTGGGGATAGTTGGGATAATCTTTTTTGATAACTCTTCAATTATCCTTCTAAGTGCCAAAATGGGCTCCATGGTCCCACGACCTTTACGGAACCCATTCTGATTTCCACGGAGCAGTCTCTCAATGGGATCCCTGATGCGATTTAATAGAATTCTATTGTGTATGTGTGTTTGGGAACGTATAGAATGTATGTATGGGTGTTCGGGAACGTATAGAATGTACGTATGGGTGTTCTGTCTATCTAGAAAATATTTTTCTAGAAGTTTTATCGTATTCTGCGAACTAGAAAACCCTTATACCATCAAAATAAATAATTGTCAGCCAAGATCTAAAAAATTTATAAAATGCCCCCCCCCCCCGGGCCAATACATAGTAAAATAGCCGGATAGGCTGATAGGAACTTCTCGAGCGGTAAATACAGGATAGAGGACACTGAGGAGAGTATCTGGCTTTAAAGTTATAGACATCAGGCTTCCTACAATCCCACTTCACATTGGCCGATGCTCTTGTTGTGGGGGGTAAATGCTACGCCTACACTTACAGCAAACGCCTAAACACGCCTACACATACATATACCGGGAGGCCGGTAAGCCAATACATCTCACTGTTGATCCTCAAACTGTTGATTCTCTATTAAATAAATGTTACCTATCTCTCGTTTATTGTTTTGGTTCCTTTCAACCCGCCTCTGTAACCTGCTTCTTTACTAATCTGCCTACAAATAGGTGTAGGTGTAACGTTTACCCCCTTTGTTGTGGCATAAATTGAGTGTAATTTTTGGTCAAATTCATTTTCCAATTCGGGTGAGGAAGAACTACAAATTTATCCAAATTGATCGACATTTCACTGTGTCTAAAAAACACATCTTTTATTTAGATGCATAGTCAGTCCTAAGCATTCAATGCCCTATTTACATAACATTTAAATATTAATTTAATTAAATATATTTAAGAGAAATTCTCACAATAATTAATTGGCACTAATGTATTCAAACGGCGGAGGATATTTGTTTGGAGTTAAATGCACATTGTCAGCTCAGACGACCGCTCACAGGAAACGAATTGAATTCGTTAGAAACGAATCACTCAGACTCAGCAGAGAGGTGGGTATTTGCATTTGTATTTGCATATCGTATATTAAAAATAGCCAAAGTCAAAGGGGGAGTCCCGACGGACTCTAATAACTATCGCCCAATCTCCCTTCTTCCCTTGCTAAGTAAACTTCTGGAACAAATAATAAACACCCAGCTCCAATCTTACGTCTCAAAATTCCTAATAATAACAAAATCGCAATATGGCTTTCGTCCGAAAACATCCACAACTCACGCCCTTCTCTCTGTCATTGAAAACATCCACCAGGCCCTAGACGATTCGCTATCTACATTGACCTAAAGAAAGCTTTCGATACTCTAGACCATGAAATACTACTATCTAAACTAACATCATATGGAATACGTGGTCTACCTCATCAACTAATATCTAGCTTTCTTTCATCTCGATCTCAATTTGTATCTATCGATGGCTTTCAATCCTCAATCTTACCTCTAACCTGTGGCGTCCCTCAGGGTTCTACTCTTTCCCCCATCCTATTCCTTTTATATATTAACGACCTGCCTAATGCTTCAAACCTACTCTCAATGTTATTTGCTGATGATACTACGCTTTTCCAATCCTCATCGAATGCATTTTCCCTTCTAACGACTACCAACCAGGAACTTGACAAGATCGCTGATTGGCTTATTGCTAACCGCCTCTCCTTAAACATACAAAGACGGAATACACTATATTTTCTAATACTCTAACTGACCCGAATAATCTCCCCCAACTATCGATACAAAATAAACTAATTAAATCCACTAACAATTCTAAAATACTAGGAATCTGTGTTGACAACAAACTCACCTGGAAAACTCATATACAGATATACTCAAGAAAATTTCAAAAACGACAGGACTCTTCTATAAACTCCGGCATATGTTTTCCCTCCATATTCTGCGTCAGCTATATTTTACCCTAATCCACCCATACGTACACTATGGACTACTTCTATGGGGAGGTACTCACTCAACTACCTTAAAACCGCTACGAACTAAAATTAATAAATTCCTACGTTGTATTACCTGCTATATAAATATCTCAACATACTCCCCCTTGATTTATTGTTTAAGCACCAAGTGTAGCACCAAGTAAGGACCAAAGAACAAATAAAAAAAAGCACAAAGAGGACTTTCTCAAAATATCTCAAGCAATACTACCTATCTAAATTATGTCTAACAATAACTTTAACTTAATTTTGTAATTATTGGCGTACCCATTCTTAGTTACACTACTATTGTTTTAGCCACAATAATAGTGTACCACTAATACCGTATCAACATCCATTATCCTACAAATTCCCAGCCCTCCAATAGGGTGGTGGCAACTACTAGCCCTGCTACTAGCTATCATCCTATTCCTTCCTTCTGTAACCTTCATCAATCTTATTTCACTCATAAGTGCAATTTTACTCATAAAAGGATGGAAGAATTAAACTGAAATTGAAAGTTGTTGTTCTTACTACTACTACTACTAGGTCGAGCGAACTCGGACAGTGGAAATGAGATCCTTCCAGGCTTCCCGATTCTCCAACTACTACTAGGTCGAGCGAACTCGGACAGTGGAAATGAGATCCTTCCAGGCTTCCCGATTCTACTACTACTACTAGGTCGAGCGAACTCGGACAATGTAAATGAGATCCTTCCAGGCTTCCCGATTCGCCATAGTTGTCGCAATTTCGTTTCTCCCAAGTTCAGTATCCCTTTCAAGTTGATCTATATATGTTATGGCCGGTCGTCCACGACTACGCTTTCCATGAGTTGGTTGCCAGAAAAGTAGATCTGGTATGACCTCGTCTTTACTTCGCCAGCAGCGCCCACTGAATCTTAATCTGCGTTCACGGAGGGTGGTTGATACAGGTGGTATTGTACCATAAAGCTCGGCGTTTGTCATGTGTTGTCTCCAGCTGATGTTTAGGGCTGCCCGTACTAGTCTTGTGTAGCAACCATCAATTCGTTGTTCAAGTGATTTAGTCAGTGTCCAGGTCTCACCCCCGTATAAAAATTCACTTTCCACTGTGGCTCGAAAGAACTTAGTCTTCAGGTGCCTGGAGAGATCTGATTTCCAGATGGTATCCATTTTTGATAGAGCTACCCAAGCCTTTGCTTACCTAACTTCTATGTCCTTTTTGCTACTCTCTATCCATGATCCAAGGTACTGGAAGTCATCGACCTTCCTTAGTTGATTATTATCAATGGTTGTCAAGTTTCCATCAACATTAAAGGTCATGAATTCGGACTTGGTAGCATTTATATGCAATCCAACCTCCTTAGCAGCCCTCTCCACTTTATTTAGTAGAAGCTGTGCATCTGCTAGCGTATTAGAGAGCAGTGCGATGTCATCTGCAAAGTCGGTGTCTGTGACGGTAGTTGCCGGATATCTACTACTTCTGCATTCTTGAAGTGTGAATCCCAGATCTTCACCCTTTGTGGCCGTCCTTATACTTTCAAAACTTATTTTCATTTATTTTTCAAATTTGGTATTATAATATTTTTAAATAGTACTGTATTATCTGCTTGACACACCCGAACTCATAACTCGGGAATAATAACATTTGTTTTTAATATATATTAAATTCTAATAATCTTATTTCATAGTTTATTGCAGAGGATAAACTTAAAGGACCAACTTTGAGCGCTGCATTTATTCTAATACTAAAGAATGAAGTTGGAGGCTTGGCTAATGTGCTTAAAATACTGCAGGTATGATGTTAGATCCATGGCTAATGTGCTTAAAATACTGCAGGTAGGATGTTAGATCCCGCCTAACATGGCGGGATCCATAAATAAAAAATAAATACAATGGCAGAATGCGCCTAACCCTCTTAGAGCCGGGGGGGGGGGGGGGGGGGTTGGTCAAATCGACCCCCCACCGCGGTGTTTGCGCTGGTGCTGTGAAAAAATGGGAAGACTTGCATTTTTGTGATAATTTCCCCATACCGATCGGACATAAACTTATAGAAAGATATACACTCATGTCTATCTGGCTGTCTGTTAAATGTGTCTGTCAATTTTCAAACTATGAAAAATAATGTACTTCAGTATATTGTATCTATTACTTTGCAGTGTAAGCACCCTCAATTGCTTACTTGATATATTTTCTAACGTATGAGGTCTCTGAAATTTATTCGACGTTTATGTCTGTTTGTCTGTCTGTCTGCTTGTCTGTCTGTGTAATTGAAAATTATATAAATTGCATAACGTTGCATATGACGCACAAATAAGCAATGGATGTGTGTTATACAACTATGGTAACATATCATTGCCAAAATCCAGCATCACCCTGCAGAGACGCCTCCTGATTCTTGCTGAGCACAGTTTCCATCGACAGGATTAACCTGTACACAACCTTGTGCTGTGGTGTCCGGCTGGTGAGAATAGAAGTGGTGGACAGCAAATTAATTTCTATATGTCTGCCTGTCAGTCGTTCTGTTTGTCGGTCTATCTGTTTGTCGGTCTGTCTGTCCATTTTAGTCAAGTACATTTATCTACTAAATTGCAGTATAAGAACACACTTTTGTTCCAAACAGACATTTTATGACGTCTGTGGTGTCTGTAATTTATTGTATGTCTGTCTCTTTGTCGGTATGTCTGTCTGACTGTTTGTCGGTCTGTCTTTTCATTATATTAGGTAAATGCTACACTCATCAACAAACATCAAATTCATATGAGTAAATAAATAATATCTAATTATTGAAATTATATTGTGTTTGTTTCCAAAATTATATAGAATTCTACAAGCATTACTATAATTCTAATTGACAGACAAGCAGACAGACAGTGGGACAGACAGACAAATTTAAACAGACCTACAGACTGGCAGACGAGAGCGCCATACGTTGGTAAAGAAACCATTATCCACATAGTGTGAGTATGTTGTTGAACGAAACTAAGCCATGATAAAATATTTATGTATTGTATGTACATCGAAAAGAACAGACAACAGACAGAGAGCCAGAACTCACGTAACGACAGTAACTAGGTGTTACCACTTCACCAACTTGTAGACGACACATATCATAGTATATACAAACCAAATTTCAAGACGATGACCAAAACGGGGCCGAGATATTAAGGTGGGGTCGAATCGAACCCCCGTCCCTAAGCGGGGTTTAAACCGCCCGGCCCTAAAAGGGTTAAGATACTGCAGGTAGGATGTTAGATGCATGGCTAATGTGCATAAGATACTGCAGGTCGGATGATGTTGGTGTTGGATCCATGACTATTACCCCAACGCCATAAGTGAGGCAAAACGGGGAAGTCTCGCGGTAAGAGTGAATAAGAATAACGAGGTGAATGCGATGTATATAACTCAACGGAACAATAGTACAATAGCAGCATACCCTAACTAGGTTATGGCGTTAAGATGTAGGTAACACAGTGCGGCTACGGTATGGTTCGCGGTACCAGCATTCCGCTCAGTTGCGTCTGGCCGTGCGAGGCAGACAGACGGTAGAACCTAACCGTCTGGCGCAAAAATTTTTTTGGCAAAATGGTCTTAGATATGTAGGTCATATTTTATGAGAGACAAAGGGTAGCTAGCAGTTACGAAATCGGGTCTAGGAGATACAAATGGCCATGTTTTTCAACATTTAAAACATGTTTTACAGCAGCTTTAGGGCTACGATTGTAGCCATAAAGCTGCTGGTATACGTTTGATGACAATTGAGTAAAAAATGGAAAAGTAGTAGGAATTTAGAGATGAAAATGTGTTCCAATTAGTTTAGGTCCAAACCCCACCCTGGATGTTTTTTTTTCATATTGGCGTATGTGGATTGTGGGTTTTTATCGTAACTATACGCATATGCGAAAACCACATAAGCGTATATTATTGAAAATATCAACCACTTTCTTCCCTGAGGAATAAAGGCTTAAATCACGGCGTCATTGCCCTCCGACCAAGTTCTGTAAGATCAGAGGGATTTTGAGAAATTTTACGAAAACATAATTTAGAGTGACTGATTTAGAGTAAATGGCAGGCCTAAGGTAACTCAGGTAGCTAATATTCGGGGGATTTATTTTTATCGCAGGATTATAATATTAATATAAACCACATCGAATCGCGAGATTCTAAGTGTGAAATCAGCTCGACGCGTCATGTTTATGTTGAATGTCAAGGTTCCCATGGTGATCTCAAAAACGTTCTAGAATTGATAAAGGACAGCGTCAATGGGGTGGAGACAGTGGATGAAGAATCTGGTTACATTATTGAAGGTAGTATTATAGCGAATTTGCCATATGGACCAAAATTATTGTCTCTATCTGAGATACCATTGGTCAATATCGATGAATTAAAGATGGATGGGATGGCCTTATAGTTTGCAGGAAATTGTTCTGCAGGCACAACTGCTTTGAATATTCGCATTCTTAACTATATCCATTTTATTCGAAATTCTAATTTAGTTAACTAAATAATATTCGTACATTATTGTCTGTAATAAAGTGTAAAAAAAAACGATTTTTAAAAATTTATAAAAAATTTATAAAATATATATAAATTATTATATATATAAATTTATAAAAATTTATAGAAAATGAAGAAATACCTTGGTTTCCTCGGAAAATTGCTGATTTAGATATAATTTGCAACAGAGTTCTCCATTACGGGTCTGAGTTGGACGCGGACCATCCCGGCTTTACCGACGAGGTTTACAGACAGAGACGCAGTTACATAGGGAAACTCGCCATGGATTATAAATAGTTAGTTATATAATTGGAATCAATATCCAAATATCCATATGCAATTTTGACTTGTCACTGGTCAGTTTATGTAAATATTTCTCAATCAAGAGATTTTTTATTCTAAACCATTTACAATGTCAATTTTCATAAAACATTCCATGATCCCCCCCCCCCCCCCAAATTTTTCTACAAATCTATATCATATTGCTTGAATTTTGAAACACAACTAGTTAAACTCACCGTCGTGCTAGTTAATTGCTGGGTAATAGCATTATTATTATATAGACTATTTGATCTTGTTGAAAGAAGAGAGAAGAGAGAGATTGAATTCATACAAGATATACATACATACAAGTGTTGCAAGGATTCACATATTTGTCTGTCAGGGTCGCGATCTTCACGTGGTAGGCCAGTCCAGGATGTTGGAGATTATTGAATCCCGTTGGACAATGCAAATTGTATAAAGGCTTGGTCTTGGTGGGGGATATATATATATACATATATATCCTAAAAGAACATGATGATTTAATTAATTATTTAATGCTTTGAATAATAAATTATTTATCTATATTATATACTGTATGATTATAAATCATAAATATATATATACTACTACTGTAACTGATTCTATATAAAAAATAAATATAATATCGCTATTATTATACATGTGTTGCAATGTGCAAGCTACTTATGAGATTCATATAAAATGTTCCAGAACATTGTGTATTTGTTAAATAGAATTATATAGACTCCGCGCAGATGTAAAGCCATGTAACTTTTCGATCGCTCGTATATCAGAAGATTGCGTCACATATTTGGAATCATTTGGATGCATGGCCTGCTTTCCATGGCGCTATATGTTTGAAGAATAACTGCGCTATAACTGGTGAGATATCGTTTGGAGACACCTTTTCAAATGCTTGAATCTAAAAATATCATCGAAATATGTCACCCAGAAAGTGGTCGGGAAGTGAAACTATCTGTGTTTCAAATTTATGTAATCTTATTAAGATTAGTATAAATATTGGAGAGGGGGGGAGGGGGGTTGTGTCACTGAAACGGCGTTCGATCTATTTATACCGTTATTAAAAGCGAAGCGTGACAAAAGGACACTTATAAGCCATTATATTGGTTGTTGTCTAATTATTGTTCTCACTTTGAGTATAATAAATGTTAAAGAAATAAAAGCGAAGCGTATATCTTCGAAATGATACAATTCGGGTGGTAAAACTTTGAAGCTCAAGGTACAGTAGGTGGGGGGAACTATAAGAGTGAGTATGATGCTCTCTGTTTAATTTAATAAAATATCTGTTATGTTATTTAGTGGAGAACAAATACCCAGGATAAGCTACACATCTGAGGAAGTTCTTACATGGGGTACCATCTACCGTGCATTAATGGAACTTTACCCCAAATATGGTTGCAAGGAATATCTTGCGAATCTGCCATTACTCGAGTTATATTGCGGCTACAGAGAGGATAATATACCTCAACTACAAGATATAAGTCAATTCCTCAAAGGTAGGTTGATAATTACTGTATTATGGATCCAAGATTTACGTTTTCATTTCGGGTGTAGAGCCAAACACATGAAGGTATTTGGGGTGACTTTTAATGAACTGTTCATTATTAAATTAATCAATAATTGTATTATTTTTTTAATGTGCCTAGATGTGTTATATATGACCTTTCTGCGCAGCCCACCATAAGATGAGTTTGGTGATGTGAGTTAATGCGATAAGCCTTTAATGTTATACTTGTGAGTTACCTTAAATTCCCGCCCATGTAAAGAATACCAGGATTTCACTTTTCGGTCGACTTTTTATTGGATTTTTATATATGAAGATTTTTATTTTTTTAATTTATCTTTATTAAGTGTTTTATAGCATTAATTACTGTCTTATAACCTGCACATATACTAATTCGCACATATACTAATTCGTTTATTGTTTTGGTTAGATTCAGTCCTTCTGTAACCTTCGTTTTTTGTGAAAACCTGGTATTCTTCATATGGGGGTAACTGCAAAGTGAAATATAGAGGCAAAGTGTCTGGTATTTTCACATAAGCCTAAATTCCCATATTAATTATAATTTTAGAGCGCACCGGTTTTCAACTTCGACCAGTGGCTGGCTATCTTTCTGCCAGAGACTTTCTAGCTGGTTTGGCCTTCCGAGTGTTCCATTCCACCCAGTATATTCGCCATTCATCCGAGCCATTGTACACACCGGAACCGTTAGTAGACAATATGTAAGACTAATAAATTATGGTAGAATTATGGGTAATAATTAAGAGTAGATTGGATATGAGCAGACGGTTGATTGGTTTAAGTTGATGGATGTCATTAATAACTAGTGTAATTATACTGGAATTTTGTACTTTTAGTAAATCAATGTTTTGTTTTTGAGAGGTTAAGTAAGTTTCGGTTAGTCAACACAGGGAGCCATATCAGAAAATTTCAGAATACTGGGCATACAATGTATGTACATGATCTAAACTTTACCTTCACAGAGATTGCTGTCACGAGTTACTGGGACATATGCCCCTCCTCGCCGACAGAAAGTTCGCGGAATTCAGTCAAGAGATCGGTTTGGCATCGTTGGGGGCCAACGAACGCGAGGTCAATGACCTGGCTAAACTTTATTTTTTTACCGTGGAGTTCGGTCTCTGTAAACAGGATGATCAGGTCAAAGTATTCGGGGCCGGTTTATTAAGTTCAGTAGCGGAATTTAAGGTAACTGATTTATTAAAATATATTCAAATGTGAAAATAAACTTTAACATGATTCAAAAAGAAATATAACGTAAATAATTATTAATTTAATTGTTAAGCAAAAATTATAACCTGTAAGTTAAGTAAGAACCAAAATATGAAATAACAACTGAGAAAAGAAGTTGCCTATAATGCTTGTGCTGTCTCCATCTGTGGTGATTGATCTTTTTTGTTAGGCCTAACTGGCATAACCGTAGAATACGGTTCAATCACAATGAAATATTGTTACTTTAATTCACTTGTAAATAAAGTAGATTTTCGCGATAGTTCTGTAAAAAGATATTTTAATTAATTGTAACTAAATTCAGAGAATAGCTAACACAAGTCAACCTATATCTCTTATATAGCAGTACTGGTATCTTTGTAGCACATTACTTTCATAGTGAGGTGCACAACACAATCTTGCCATTTGGTTGCCCCAAGGAGTGAGTGGAGAGCATACGCATGAGCGATATATTTTTGTGTTTTACGTACTGTACTGTATCTACCATCTAGCAGAAAGGGTTTTCTTTCTTCATTTAAAATTCAATACATAAAACAAATTAAGTTACATATTAATATATAATTTATAATTTGAAACCAAAATATATTTACGACTTTAAATTAAATTTTACGAATGTCAAATAATCTGTTCAGATACATAACATGTATTAGAAAAGCAACATTCCTTTTTTTCACAGCATGCTGTTTCTGGTGAGGCAAATATAATGGACTTTGATCCCGCATCTGTTCTCAACATGGAATGTCGGATAACAACCTTCCAAGATGGATATTTCATTACTAACAGCTTCGATGATGCAAAGGGTCGCCTCAGGTTTGTTAAGGGTTTATTTTTTTGCTTTTTTATTCAATTTTGTATGAAAGACAAGTTTATGAATTATGAACATTCTTGTGCAAACAATCAGTCCTTTTGGCGTTAAAATGTTGTGTGGCTGTTTAGCTTTAGTTATAGCTGCTATGAAACATTTGCTTGGAACATTTTGAGCTTTTACATTAACATTATGTTTACGTCTATAATTTGAAGTTAAGATTAATTTAAATTAGATCTTTTTGGTTTATTATTATATATATATTATTATTTAATATATTATAATATAATATAAAGCAAAGTAATAATATATTGAATTATACAATAGATACTAAAGAATTTGTAACATTGTATAAATTTATAAACTTTTTTGCTATATCCTCGTAACGCAGCAATAGCAAATCTTTGCTAGAACACATCTTGTGTATTCTACATTGATGATAGCTTTTGTATGGTGTAAGATTATCTACAGTACATTTATTGTATCAAATGCAATACATTACAATATTAAAGCTAATTAATTAAGCCTTTTTAATTAATTAAGGTGGACATAATGTAACAAAATTTCGCAAACTATTGTGTAAAATTAGCACTATACAGCGTTTCTAACCGAACCTTGTTTGTTTATTTATGTAAATCTGCTCGTTGTGCTCGCATGATACACAATAATCTACTCCTTTATATTCTAAGGAAAAATAAAATTCAATACAGCAATAAACTAATTTATAGTGTTTATTGCCCAAAATGTAAACATTAGGTGTTACCTAATGATTGACAGCTTATTTAGTTAGGGAGAACCCTAAATTAGATAGAAGGTAAAAATAATAATAAATTATTGCTCTACAGTGGAATACATTTCAGGAAAATTTCTTTAAAGTTGTGTTTAAATTTTAGACTATATGTTACCTGAACAGCAGCGGTAGGCTTACCAAACCAATGCATAATGCAATACTAGAATAATTTAATACGTTAAAATAACATAAAAGCGGACATAGGACAATTCGGTCCTGGACAATTCGGTCACGGACAAATCGGT
>JAUCBJ010008150.1:0-31806 GCA_032718475.1 Nemertoderma westbladi
AGATATCAATTATAATATTTTTTACTGAAATAAATATTCACTTCTTACTTATTCTAGGAGCGCGTTGCTATGATACTGGCAGCGGGAACCAACGTCGTCCTGACAACCGGAGGTATAGACGACCTGTGCCTGAAATACCTCGTGGAAGCGGGGGTGATGGGGGTCCGACGAGTCGCCAAATCCGACATAAAACGTATCGCCAAGGCAACGGGGGCCACTTTGTTGAGTTCGTTGGCGAACTTGGAAGGCGATGAGACGGTGGAGCCGACCTCGTTGGGGCAATGCGAGGAGGTTGTGGTGGAGAGAGTCTGCGACGACGAGTTGATCCTCCTTAAAGGCCCCAAAGCGCGATCCGCGGCCTCCATTATCCTCCGCGGTGCCAACGATTACATGGTGGACGAGATGGAGCGCTCCATACACGACGCTCTCTGCGTGATTAAACGCGTTCTAGAATCGAAGCGAGTAGTTCCCGGAGGGGGGGCCGTCGAGGCGGCTCTCTCCATCTATCTCGATAACTTCGCTTCCTCTCTGGCCTCCCGCGAGCAGCTCGCTATCGCCGAGTTCGCCCACTCGCTTCTCGTTATCCCGAAGCAACTCGCGGTGAACGCGGCCCAGGATTCCACCGAGTTGGTCGCTAAGTTGCGCGCGTTCCACAACACCGCGCAGACCAAGGCGGAACACTCGGGGTTGCGATGGGTCGGGTTGGATCTGCAGGGCGGCGCCGTTCGGGATAACAAGAAGGCGGGCGTTCTAGAACCGCTGGTCGCCAAGGTGAAGGCGTTGAAGTTTGCGACGGAAGCGGCTATTACGATTCTACGAATCGACGATCTTATTAAACTCGCCCCGGAAGAGAAGCCTGGTGGGAGGAGCTACGCGGAGGCGAAAGCTGCCGGCGAGTTGTAGGCGATACAGCTAAGGGACCCCAGGAGGCGCTAAAGGCGACTCCAGGAGGTAACATGTACAGACGGAGTGACCAATAAGTCAGATAGGATTTAGGTTTGAGTCGAATTGTTTTCCGATTGAGTTTGTTTTGTAAACAGGAGTTCCTATTTTGTCGATATTGTGCAACCTGTGCTCCTCTATTAATTATAATGCAATTTGTATTTGTTCGACCGATTAATTAATATTGATAATCAGAATATGATTAATTACTTCATAAAAAAACAGTGAGGTGACTTTTATACTTCAGTCTTCTGGGGGAGCCGGAAGCAACACCAAGGCTCCTCTATTGGCTGTCACCGGTCTAGACAGGGAGAGTCGCCGTGCCACTCAAACACCCAAGGTTGAACTCACTCGCGCAATGGGGAATGTAAAATATATTTGTGAAGACATACCAGTTCCTGACCAGAACACTAAGTGGTAAATAGAAACAACATGATGTGAATTATCGAACCCAATGGAAAGAAAAATTCCCCAAGGCGACGATGAGATAGTGTAGGTCAGAACGTGTGTGTGTTTAATGAATACAGTGTAAACTTAACTGTAGCCTTATTATAGTCAGCGAATCGAAGTGTTGGTTATTTCTTCACTTACTTTACTGTTAAGTAGCAGTTGTACTGCAACACCCAAGTCCGGTAGGTAACAGCGGAGTTAGTTCCAAAGTGAAAGTAAGATTGATATAAACTCAATTACTCACTTACTATTATTAGTAAAATCATATAATAATTAAAATAAACGCAAGTCACTTCACATTATCTAAATATTCAATTCGAAATATTTCATTATATAGTCTACATTAATACATAATAATATTAATTAATATATATTATATTAAATAATTTATATTAAAGGGACTAGACATAACTCATTAACATTTGAAGAACCCAAGACAGAGAATAATGAATAACATTATATTGAGAACAACATTTACGAAATTTCAATTCTAAACTTGTTGAGAATATAATAAACTACTAATAATATACGTAAAAATATAACTCGCTACAACTACAACGGGTTATCACCAATTCGTTGAATCCTTCCTCGTTGAATTCTTCCTCAACTTCCAGCAGATCGTTTTTCAACTGTTTATGTTGTGATGTCATGCACCCCATAATCAACTACAACTATTAGATTACGTATGACGTCAGTGCAGACCAGAGTGCTAGACCCTGCGACACACGCCACCCCTCCCAACCAATGGAAACCGCCTGCTACCTCGGTCGTCAAGTACCTGGGAGTTGCGGTCGACCAACCATGAGACTTGGACAACATCACTAAACTCTCAGTACGGTCTCGATATAACGAGTTCCCAGAACCACCGCTAGGGGTGTCTGGTTGCCCGGTGGAGTCAACCCAGGCAGGTAAGAAGATATTCCCGCGGGAGTCTACACCCAGACAGTGCGGCGCCAAACCCGAACTGGATATATTTCTAATAAATTCTCCATCGCTGGAGAATTCTTTAACACAACAATCCCCGTAATCTGCGACAAATAGGTTCCCTGTTGTCTGTCCTACCGCGATGTCCGAAGGATCTGCTAAGTAACCCGGAGTGTCCTGACTTGCGCTGTACTCCCCTGTAAGTATAATCGTCGCATCTTTATGTAGACCGCCTTGCCCTGAAGTCTTACAGTAACCGTAAAGTATTTTATGATCAGTAGCACTTATAACGTAAAGTTTATTTAACGAATTATTGAAAGCCACGCCGGTCAGATTCATGTTGGTGTTATGATTGGCGTACAGACATTGGTGTCTCGCGGTTTCCCCTACGCTACTCATCTCAAATAGACAGCAACAGGTGACTACATAGTAATGGCGGTCGCTCACTGCGACCGCATGGGGGCGACATTTGCTGTGCCGCACATTCCCGCTAGGTGGCACAGAAAACTTAGAGATTATTCTGTTTTTCGATTGGCTGTAAACTAAAACGCTTTGACTATGTTTGTCGACAATGGCGAAACGCGTAACGTCTGTCGTTATAGCAACAGACCATGGCTCGTTGAGTTTCTCTTTAGGTCTTTCGCCGAACACCATGACGACGTTGTCTTCAGACCGCGATACGTTGGTGGATGAGCTAGATGATATATCAGAAGGGATCTTATTGGATAGGCTTACATTATTTGGATCCTTCAACATTTTATCTAAACGATTTTTATAGACCAAAGGGATCTCTATTCGCCCAACCAGTACGCGCTCTGCCATCGCTTGCAACTCATTGGCTGATGTTTTATTGGCTATTATTTTTACGCTGTTCATTTCGACCTGAGCAAACTCCTCCGATTTATCCTCCCTTGTAAGATGTTCTTCCATGGAATGGATTTGTCGCAATACTCCGAGCAGTTGATAGTCCGTGGTGTCGTCGAGAACCACCTAAGTTGGGATAAAGTTGTTTCAGCATTTGATTTCTCATACAGTAGGTATAACCTCTTCCTCTAACGACTCGAATTGATTTGCGTTCTCTAATATTCATATATTTAGTTATTTAATTGACAAGAATCAATTGAAAGAAGACAATATTGGGTTGTAACTGATTAACTTGTTGCCTAGTAATTGCTATAGAACGCCATTAAAACTAATAAAACGGCAGAACAGGTCTATAGTTCTAAATTATGTAAACTAAACGTGTCATTACTCATATCCCCATGATCTACTCTAATGTATGTAAGGATACTATAGTAATACTGAAGGTGCTACATAGAAAACATAAAAAATATGTCGCGCTAAAGAACATACGTTACCAAATTGCTTCAATATTTGCAGTTGCTCGAGACTTTGTTCCAGTTTCTCGACAGCTAAACTTTTCTCGTGTAACCGTAATTTATTAATTTCTGCTAACTGAGTCCGCAATACGTCTCCTTGTTTGTTTACAACAGCTACGGCGCGTTCAACAGCCAAACTAATTTCTCTGTGTAGATTAAAATGAAAAAGTTCCTGATAGGGGCAATAAAAATTCATCCCTCCCCAGGGTAAAATCGACACAAATAACAGATTTTCGGCCTACTCCCAAAAATATAACTGTAACCTGTTCTATTAACTTTTGTTTATTGTTTTGGTTAAATAACGTGCCACTGCAACCTGCTCATTCCCCTACATTGATAAATTAAGTTTGAGTCGAGATATTATTTGCCGAGATGAGTTTATTAATTGTCTAGTTGAAACTAGAACACCCAGTCTACATTTCGTTACGATAATCCCAATGGGTTATCATTGCTTGCTGATTTCATTATGTCCTTTCCAACTTATTGTAAGGTAGGCCTAATCTAATAATAATAATTACAGTAATTATATATATCAACTAACAGTATTTTTTTGTTTATATAAAGACTCACCTGCATAGCTGCTTATTACGATCGACATCCATTAGATCATGTCGTTTAATTTCATCTTGTCTGAAATTTAATTCACGTATCTTAAACTCTAACTCTGCAACGTGATTTGTCAGATTGCTTCTATGATGTTCCGCGCTTACTGAAATGTTCTCTCTCCTGTAAGAACAACAATGTTGTGCGTTTTATTATTATTTGTATACAGTAGATGTAATTTATTACATTTTCTATATAAAATTTGCTATTATAGGACATACAGTATACAAACATTGTTTGCGCATATCCGCCATGTCCCTCGACGCCGCACACCGATGCGACGAGGAACGCAAGAACCGTAACTATGGTGAGCGAATAAGAGAGGTTGAACTTTCGAGCTTTACTCCTCTTATATTCTCAGCATTCGGTGGTGCTGCTCCATCCGCCACCCAGTTTGTGTCTCGTCTGGCTGGCACGAAAGCTGGCAGACAAGCGAGAGGTCCGGTATTCCGCCGCCATCTGCGGGGTTCGACGGAGGTTGTCCTTCTCTCTTCTGAGATCGGCACTACTGCTCGTCTCCGGGTATGTCGCTCTGTATCACGACGGCTAGGCCAGTAAGTTGCAACATATCAATCCTTCTGGCTAATGCGGACAAGAACCCAGCAACAGAACTGTAATCGACACAGGACAGAAGCCCAAGCTAACTATTTCTCCCGCTAGAAATAATTCTGCAGACATGTATCTCCTTTCGTGCTCATTTGTATTTTGTATGGGTTATACAGTATTAAAAATAAATATACTGTAGAATTGTAGTTTGCGCATATCCGTGCTACATTGTATCTCAGGCATATAAAACAGAATTTATGAATAATACAGTAGAATATTGCCGGTACGCGTTTTCATTATTAGTGAATAATAATGACAATTTATCTTGCCTATTTTTTTCATTATTATACATAATTTTTCAACTTCTTCATCTACTGTACACAGCACGTACTTGTGTGATTTGTGTTCTCCCTGCGTGCACTGTGGACAAACAGTTTTAGAACAATCGTTACAGAATTCGAATGCTTCTTTCGAATGTGCCAAACAATACTGATCCGGGAGTTTGTCAAGAGAAGTCTTCATGTTCACGAGGTACATGTTTCTTGGTAAATTACCAATCGTAGATTGTAGTATGTGAGTTTTGAAGCAAATTGGACAGGATAAATATGCCCTGTTGAATAGAAATAGGAATTACAGTACAGTAGGTTTAGCGATTACGTTCATTTACTGTTGCTGTTGAAATCTACAACTAGCCTGACTTTTGTAAGGCTAGGCTTATGATTAGGATGTTAGACCATAAACTCGCAAACTTACAAGCCCATATACTCGATAACTCTGCTTTTAAAATATTTAATGTAGGCCTAAGCAACTGTATGCCGCTACAGTATTTCTTGAAACGACACGCCCATTAGGCCTATTGTTGTGGGGCGAGCCACGCAGTGAGGGCGAGCCTTAGCGCACAATTATACTGTAATTAGTAAATATGGCAACCTTTCATGTCCGTCTGTCTATCTTTCTGATTGTCTGTCTGTCCGTCTCTCTGTCTGTCTGTAATGAAAAAAATTTATTCGTACTTAACTTTTGAATATTTTAACCATTTTCAACCAAATTTTGTTTGGGCATACTTAGAGAAAAGTTCCAATATTTTTTAAAGTTACGGGCAAATACCTCTCAAACTTTTGACTACAGATCAAGTCGAACTTGTTTCGAACTTGATCGAGTTCGCGTGCTGCGCAACGCCCCATGAACATGTACTGTACTACTACGATCGGCATGCTGCATTGCAGCTGCATTTTTAAGAATGCTGTGCCGGCTTGTCAACAAAATTGCACCGCCACAACTCCCCATCACCCATGACATTTGCTAGATCATCCGCATCTTTAAGGCCAGTGTCCTTTAAGATGCGTCTCAAGAAAGTCATGGGCTGTCCACCATGCTTATTCACTCCATGAGGCTGCCAAAGTACAAGATTATGCACTGGCTGGTCCTCACGGCGAAAGCAATGTCCTGCAAAGCGGAGGCGATTTTGTTCTAGTGTCAAGCTTGGGGGAACCAATGAGACAGCTCCAATGTTATATAGTGTCTGGTTGGAGATGTGTGCATTGTACTTGACACAATGAACCCGGCGTAGCATTCTTGTGAATGTGCCATCCAGAGATTTGGTGTCCTCAGCAGTTAGAGCCCAGCATGGACTCCCGTAGAGGAGTACTGGAACTACTGCTGCTCTAAATAATCGGACCTTAAGTTTCCGATTAATTCTCGGTGACTTCCAAATCCTGGAAAGCCTATTCAAGGCTGCCCATGCCTTTCCCTTACGTATTCGAAGGTCCTCACCTGAGTTCCGGATCCATGATCCCAGGTAACAGAAGTCGTCCACATGCTCAAGCATACCATCCTTTGAGCTTATGCTCATCCGATCAGAGACTTTCTGAGGACTTTCAAAGTTAACTGTCAGAATTTTGGTCTTTCTGGAGTTAATAAAAAGACCAACACTAGAAGCAGCATGTTCTAATGAGCTGAGGAGCCGTTGGGCTCCCTCTAATGATTCTGAGAGTACTCCTAAGTCATCAGCAAAGTCTAGATCAGTTAGGTACTTGGCAGGATTTCCTCGACTTCTGGAGCCAGTAGGTGGAGTTATCATCACCCCATCATCATTATGATGATCTAAGGACATGCGTAGAACATAGTCAACCACAATAATGAACAAGAATGGTGCAAGTGTGTCTCCTTGGAGGACGCCCCATAACACTTCAAATGGTTCTGTGTCACCGTCAACAGTAGACACAAATGTTGTCGAACCATCGTATACTGATCTGATTGCTGCAATAATTTCATCAGGAATCCCATATAATGAAAGTATGCTGAACATACGTGAGCGAGAGACTGAATCAAAGGCCTTGAAGAAGTCAACAAAGATAACAGCCAGATGCCTGTCTTTCTTTTTTGATAATTCTTCAATTATCCTTCTAAGTGCCAAAATGGGCTCCATGGTCCCACGACCTTTACGGAACCCATTCTGATAAAACACGGAGCAGTCTCTCAATGGGATCCCTGATGCGATTTAATAGAATCCTATTGTATAGCTTTGCAGCAATCGAGATCAATGAGATTCCCCGAAAAGAACCATAGAGTGTTAGGTTGCCCTTCTTGGGAACTGGCACCAACTTATTTGTTTTCATTTCTTGTGGGACTCTTGTTGTTCGGTACATGTCTACTATGATGGGATAGATGAGCTTTAAACACTCAGGTATTTTAAAGACCTCAGGGGGAACATCATCTACTCCACTGGCACGATTGGTCTTAATGTTCTTTGCAGCAGCCTTCACTTCTTCAAAGGAGATATCGCCAATGGGAATATCCTGGAGTACAGACTCAGACACTAAACATGTACTGTACTGTAAGTACAAAACTGGCCGCTCAGGGCCACCATACAGTAGTGTAGGCACTCAATGCGATTATTTAGTTGCAGTGTACAGTACTGTAGTTCAACTGCAAGGTAATGCCATGCCATGTTATCCTTTGTTAAAAAAGACAATTACACAATCATCTAGCTTTTTGTATGGACTTACCGGGAACCAGAGAACCTATGCAAATCTTCCAGACAACTTCTACAGAATGTATGCTGACACCGGAGCAGTCGGGGATCTTCCAACTCGCACTGACAGATTTCACACAGGAGCAACTCCTCTCGGACCTTTTGAAGGCCTTTACCATGTTGACACTGACCCTCCATGGGTTAATTTGTTGAGATATCAGCCTAAAGTTGGATTGTATTATTGTTGTTTTAATATTATTAAATTAAATTAATATCAAAAGCTTTTTAAATTCTCAACGATCTGCAATAAGTGTAGATAGTCGGCCGTACAGTAGGCCGATGGTCGACCTACTACACTACTGTAATGTCTTCTACATGATGTTAGCGATTCGAATTTCAAAGGAAAAGACAAATTAGTCAAATAATATGTACTACAGTATTAGATGAGTTTACAATGTTTACAAATCTTTGCTAAACGCCCATGAATATGCCTATTTCCTATCGCAATTGTAATAAATATACGTGCAGGGGCCTACAAAATATAGCCTAGTTATTGTTAATAGCAAAAAAGCAAACAATACATTGTCTAACAACAATAACAATAGTTCCTCTTTCACAGTTTTCCCCCACCTTGTCCCACCTAAACTATACACCCTACGGTATTTACTCTAGTTGCCAACCCTCTCTCTACACTTCAGTTTGTTGGCAGCGGAATTATTGGTGATTTACTGTAGGCCTATGCCAAATATAACCCATTGATAATTCCACACCCAGCACTGCAATTTAGGGGGGCTATGCACAAACAAATGGAGTTGACCAGGGTTTCCCTTTTGAATAACAAATTATCATAAATATACTGAATAATATAATAATAAAAATATAATAATAAAAACAGAATAATAATTATAACGAATATAAATTATTACTTAACTCTAGAATGACTTCATTGGTAGGTAATTCTCAGAATCACTTCAAATTACGAAATACAGTAAGTGCTCAAATTGTATTATTGCGCACACTACTAGATTTCATTTCGAAACCAAAAACTTACAAATTGGTTGAAAAATGGCGGAAGAGTAGTGTTTTGAAAATGAAAAAATACCATTCCGAGATAATTTTAAATTTGAACCTTCCCGCGCAAAAACTGTTTGTTAATACATACAGTATAGCAACACGAAAGCATAAAACCATGCCAAGATTTTTGCTATGGGGGTTTTCCTGATCGCTGATTTATTTCTGAAGTAAGTTTTCACTTTTAATGAAATTTAGTTTATACTTGTCTGACTGTCGGTCTTTCTGACTATCCTACAATCTGTCCGTCAAATATAAGAAAAGGGCACACCATCTAGGTAAAAGTTTAGTTATAGGGGCTTTCCTGGTCGCAGAATTAATTTCGAATGTCAGATTTAACATTTAGTGACTTCTAAATTGTCTGTTTGCCTGTCAGTCTGCTGTGTCATCTATGTTTTCTATTATTTTGGGACATACTGAAGGACAGATCGACAGTAAAACGGACAAACAGCCATATCTGGAGCAAGTAAGAAAGATCTTGCTAAACGGTTTTCATATTTAAATCTTGATAAAATCTGCTCTAGATAAAATATAAAAAAATTTGACAATAAATTTGAAAGCCAGTACCCCTCTGTCAGTCTGTTGTTTGCTGTCGATTGTTTACTGTCTGTATTCTGCTGTCGATTGTTTGCTATCGGTTGTCTACAGTCGGTTTTCTGCTTTCGGCAGCCGTGTTTGCTGTCTGGTGTCGGTTTGTCTGCTACCGGTAGTTTACTCTATTGTCTGTTGTCGGTTTTGTTGTCTGCTGTCGGTTGTCTGTATTGGGTTGTTTGATTTCTGTTGATAACTGTCAGTTTCGTAGCTGTGTAGTCTGCTGTCGGATGTCTGCTGTCGGTTGTCTGCCCCTATGGTGGTTGTCTATCTGCTGGCTGTCTGTTATCTGCTATCGGTTGTCTGCCGTCGACTGTCGACGTAACATTTACAGTGTTACACCCAAAAATCATCTTGATAGGTCTATGCAGGAGAAAGTCTATGCATGGCAGAGGCAGTTAGGCCTACAAACTTAGTGCTGTAGTGTAGCTACACACTGACACATACTGACTGACATAGGTCGGAAAAAATTATTTACGGGTAAATCTTTTCGACCTACGCGTAGGCCTACGCGTAGCTACGCGTAGTTTGTAACTTCCATTCCTGTCATTTACCGGTAGGGCCAGACTTACTGTCTTTATAACAACTACGCGTAGTTATTTTGGAACTACGCGTAGGTGTTTTGAAACTACGCGTAGGTTCTACGCGTAGCAGTCATGATAACAATGATTTTTAATTTCAGGTCCGGTAGGGCTGAGTTGTGGGGCGAGCCACGAAGTTGGCGGAGCCTTAGCGAATTGACACTGTTAGGGGGTGTGTCAATTTATGCAAATAGTTGTCGTCGTCGTCGTCGTCGTCGTCGTCGTCGTCGTCGTTGTCGTCGTCGTCGTTGTCGTCGTCGTCGTCGTCGTTACGATTTTGACATGCTAATAACTTTGTCGGATTTAAAGCTGCCAAGTTGAAAATTTGTAGGTATCAATATGAGCAAAAGTTGAGATTTTTGAGAGACTTTCAGACACCATCAGTGCAATGGTCTCCCGCTAGAGGGCCACATGTCTAAACATTAAATGCCCTCCCATTTCTTTGCTTTTAATCCGTTTAAGCTGAAACTTGGCAGATATGTATTAGACCATTAGCTGTGACTTTCAAAGGAGGCGAATCCATCTGCAGTTCTCCAGTCTGCCGCTAGAGGGCCAAAGGTCTGAAAGTGAAATCGTTGTCGTCGTTAGGATTTTGACATGCTAATAACTTTGTCGGATTTAAAGCTGCCAAGTTGAAAATTTGTAGGTATCAATATGAGCTAAAGTTGAGATTTTTGAGAGACTTTCAGACACCATCAGTGCAATGGTCTCCCGCTAGAGGGCCACATGTCTAAACATTAAATGCCCTCCCATTTCTTTGCTTTTAATCCGTTTAAGCTGAAACTTGGCAGATATGTATTAGACCATTAGCTGTGACTTTCAAAGGAGGCGAATCCATCTGCAGTTCTCCAGTCTGCCGCTAGAGGGCCAAATGTCTGAAAGTGAAATCGTTGTCGTCGTTATGATATTGACATGCTTATAACTTTGTCGAATTTAAAACTGCCAAGTTGAAAATTTGTTTTGTTGAAAATCAGTTCAACAGTCACCCGCTATAGGACTACTTTATGCCTGAAAGTGAATAGATTCTCCCGTCTCATTGATTTTAATCAGTTTAAGCTGAATCTTGCCATATATTCTGGACCACATGCTGCGTCTTTGTGGGGGGGGGGGGGGGGGGGGGATTTAATCGGTCTGCCGCTATACGACGAAATTTCTGAAAGTTAGATCCGTCTCTCATTTCGTTATCCGTTATTCAAGATGAAACTTGGCCGATGTACGTATGTACTATTCATCCATAGGCTGTGTCTTTGTGGGGCTGGAGACCCTAATCCATCTTCAGTTCTCACTATACCGCTAGAGTCAGAAATGTCTGAATAGAAATGAAAGAGGTAAAAAGTGATTAGGCGAAATCTGCTTAAAATTTGCTAATACAGTATAATACTTTCGAATTAGTACTTAAATTAAATTTAAGTCACGTGCTGCGCGAAGGCCCCACTTCGTGTTAGGCAAGTATCGGTATGTCAGGTATCTGATTATCGGACAAAGGAATAACAGAATCGGAAACTCATATCTCTACATACAGCACTGGTAATAAATAATATTCGGCTCTTTCACATACAAACACAGGATGAATAAAAAGTAGTCTTAAAATTCACGTCTCATGATTCAAGTATCTTTGTTTCCATTGGATTATTTAAATATTCTACAGTAGTAAGCTACCGATCTACCGGTGAAGTGGTTAAGCGAAAGCTGATAAATACTGCATATAATTCAATTGTTTGGTCAAATAAAAAGCAACCAATCATGGTAGACAATTTAGTCTCCCCCTACCCTTGTCAAGGGGTTAACATATTAAATATATCCTTGCCCTATCGTGAACAAAGGCAATAAAAAGCATAGAGAATCGATAAGAACCATCGGCTTATTTCCTTTGTAAACTATTTTTGAACTCTTAACATTATTACCGGTAACACATTTTAGCACCCGCAACGCATGAAGTGAAGAATATGTAGTCTTAGCGTATTCCTCTATATAGAGTATACAGGTATAGGATGCATTACTGTTGAAAGCATTTGATGGTTGTGGGTTTGTTTATTGAACATACCGTATTGTCTTATTTTAGTACTGAACCGCTTGGAATACGTAGGGTAGGCCTACTAATGATAAACGACGTATAGGCATAGTTATGGGTAGCACCTACGCGTAGTTATACGTAGCACCTACGCGTAGGTCGCGTAGGACCTACGCGTAGCTACGCGTAGCGCCTACGCATATGTTCACGCTTTTGAAGACCTTTAGCAGTTTAACCTGCCAAAATTTATATGTCTTTTAGTTAATTAAAACCACTTTAGCATACGACAATAATTTATGCTAATACGCAAAACATTAGCCGAAGTCAGCCCATGCGCGATCATTCACCCGATGGATCTACACCCGGGAGACTGAATTCGGATGCTTGAATTGTATTATTACAGTGTAAGGTTGCAGTGTATACCTAATGTATTATTCGATAGATCGTTAATAATTAATCTCTGACAGATATTATTGGCTTTCGGGAAATATTAACAGTTCCTTTAGGACGTGGCGCTTTATCTATTTAAACAGAACTAAGACTTATACTAAAACGCAACGATACTGCTTATGATTAAAGTATAAAGCGTATTCTTTAGGAAATACTTTGTTACCAATCACGATCATACACACTATTCTGCCGACAGTCAGTACATTTGATCACACATAAAGAGAGCAGTAATTGACTCACGTAGGGTCTGCTAAATAACTACTTTGGCAGCCTCATGGAGTGAATAAGCATGGTGGACAGCCCATGACTTTCTTGAGACGCATCTTAAAGGACACTGGCCTTAAAGATGTGGATGATCTAGCAAATGTCATGGGTGATAGGGAGTTGTGGCGGTGCAATTTTGTTGACAAGCCGGCACAGCATTCTTAAAAATGCAGCTGCAATGCAGCATGCCGATCCTAGTAGTAGTAGTAGTACTACTACTAGGTCGGGCGAACTCGGACAGTGGAAATGAGATCCTTCCAGGCTTCCCGATTCTCCAACTACTACTAGGTAGAGCGAACTCGGACATTGGAAATGAGATCCTTCCAGACTTCCCGATTCTACTACTACCACTAGGTCGAGCGAACTCGGACAGCGGAAATTAGATCCTTCCAGGATTCCCGATTCTCCAACTATTACAAGGTCGAGCTAACTCGGACTGTGGAAATGAGATCCTTCCAGGCTTCCCGATTCTCCAACTACTACTAGGTCGAGCGAACTCGGACAGTGGATATGAGATCCTTCCAGGCTTCCCGATTCTCCAACTACTACTAGGTCGAGCGAACTCGGACATTGGAAATGAGATCCTTCCAGACTTCCCGATTCTACTACTACCACTAGGTCGAGCGAACTCGGACAGTGGAAATGAGATCCTTCCAGACTTTCCGATTCTACTACTACCACTAGGTCGAGCGAACTCGGACAGCGGAAATTAGATCCTTCCAGGATTCCCGATTCTCCAACTACTACTAGGTCGAGCGAACTCGGACTGTGGAAATGAGATCCTTCCAGGCTTACCGATTCTCCAACTACTACTAGGTCGAGTGAACTCGGACAGTGGATATGAGATCCTTCCAGGCTTCCCGATTCTCCAACTACTACTAGGTCGAGCGAACTCAGACATTGGAAATGAGATCCTTCCAGACTTCCCGATTCTACTACTACCACTAGGTCGAGCGAACTCGGACAGTGGAAATGAGATCCTTCCAGACTTCCCGATTCTACTACTACCACTAGGTCGAGCGAACTCGGACAGCGGAAATTAGATCCTTCCAGGATTCCCGACTCTCCAACTATTACAAGGTCGAGATAACTCGGACTGTGGAAATGATATCCTTCCAGGCTTACCGATTCTCCAACTACTACTAGGTCGAGCGAACTCGGACAGTGGAAATGAGATCCTTCCAGGCTTCCCGATTCTCCAACTACTACTAGGTCGAGCAAACTCGGACATTGGAAATGAGATCCTTCCATTGTGCGTATTGTGCGTTATTTTTATTTTATATTTTGGACGAAATAAATAAATAAGAATAAGATCCTTCCAGGCTTACCGATTCTCCAACTACTACTAGGTCGAGCGAACTCGGACAGTGGAAATGAGATCCTTCCAGACTTCCCGATTGCCGATTCTACTACTACTACTAGGTTAAGCGAACTCGGACAGTGGAAATGAGATCCTTCAGGCTTCCCGATTCTCCAACTACTACTAGGTCGAGCGAACTCGGGCAGTGGAAATGAGATCCTTCAGGCTTCCCGATTCTCCAACTACTACTAGGTCGAGCGAACTCGGGCAGTGGAAATGAGATCCTTCAGGCTTCCCGATTCTCCAACTACTACTAGGTCGAGCGAACTCGGGCAGTGGAAATGAGATCCTTCAGGCTTCCCGATTCTCCAAATTTACTAGGTCGAGCGAACTCGGGCAGTGGAAATGAGATCCTTCAGGCTTCCCGATTCTCCAACTACTACTAGGTCGAGCGAACTCGGGTCCCGATTCTCCATAGTTGTCGCAATTCTATGGTATTGTAATAATAACTTGCGCAGACCAGTCAAGCTGGCATTTATTTAATATTAGCATTGTTAAAAGTACACGATGGGGCTGAACGAAATGTGAGTAATTATTATCGACACATAGACAAATATAACCCTAAAAATAAATACATATTATATACATATATAATGTATAATAAGTAGTTGTTTTCAACTGCCTTCAGCTCAGTTTACTGACTAGAGTTTTAGACCAATAAATAAATTGAAATTGAATCGATATAAAGCAATAGAATTACACTCTACAAAACACTCTATCTAAGTAAAACTAATACAATATACAATATAAACTTCCAGTATCACTAAAATCTTATTATGTTAAAATAGTCCGGTATCAGTTGCTGCTTTGTCGCAAATGTGAAGTTGCCTGTTTTGAAACAGTTCGTCACAAAGTCTGCGTTAATGATGTCACTTAATGATGGACTATCGATTGAGACATGGGACAGTAATTTATGTTTTAAATATATGTACGTAAGAATAGAGTTCAGTTGTGGGAGTGGGTATGAGATTCGAGCGAGTCTATTTACCACTCACAAATCCTTGGTATTTGTAGTAGCCATTGTTTGCGAACACTAGTCAATATTAGAATGTTTGGATATCTTTATTAGAGTTTACGTTATATTCTTCTATCTTTGCAGCACTATCTCTCTTCCAATTAAATTTTATGATCCTTCTAGAAATGTTATGCTCATTTAGCACGGGAGTAGTGGTTTGGGGAAGAGAAGATGTAATTTCCAACTGAACAACAATTGGGATGTGATCTGAGAAATTGCTCACAGAATTAGGGTTGAAGACTTCTCCTCTGACACAGATATCCGATATTTCCTGGACACATATGATATGATCAATATATGAGATGCCATCTGTATTGAACTAGAAGGAGTAGCAAGGCCCTTCAATGAATTGGTGTGTATCAACGGTGGTAGGGTCAGTTTTCTTTTGGAATTTTTTTAAAATTGAAACCTCGGGGTGAAGCAGTAGTGCGACAGTGGCGGTTACCTTGTAATGGGACAAAATCTGCTTTCGAGTCAATTAGAATAATGGGGATAGCGTTGCCATACTCCTCTACTATGCTATTAAGTGGATCCAAGAAGTCACTGTAAGTTTGTATGCATTTTCCAGAATCTGTTGCATATAGCATGAGAGTATCAAGAATGGGACTTCGTAGTCTGTAATTTTGGCAACAATGCTTACTATGTCATCTCCTGATTCGACCCGTGAGTTGTGTAGTTTGGAAAAGGATAATGCAGCTCCGCCTGCGGTGCGTGTGTGGCACTCATTCAGCATTAAATTGCTAGTGATGTATTCGCAGAAGAAGTTACAATGGAACTCATTTATAGTCTATTTGCACTCAATCTTTTCGAGCCAGTGCTCCTGGATTCCATATGTGGCATTCAGTTAGCAGGGTCGAGACATAATCTGCAATGGACTGAAATCTTTGACAGAACCAAATCCATCCAAACCGTACAACAATCCAAACAATCTAGATTCAGTAGAGTTAGTGTGTACATTGTTATCACTTGTCATCCTCTTTAATTCTTTCTGCATCAAAGATCCTGACACCATTAATGTCTGTCTGTTAAGTATACCATATGAGTGGTTAATGTTACTATAATTTATCCACTCTCTGCAGGGGATCCATTTTGGCCACGTCTATCGTCTTATACTTGTATGAGATTCATGAAGTCAATTGTGGCCTTCATTTGCTTTAAATTCCCAATTATTTGTGTTGTTATGCTGCCTGTCTCTATGACTGTTATATATTATATGATATGCTTTTGTTATGTACTGTAGCCTTGTTTGGTGAAGGGTCATATCTATCTACAGTATCTAGTAATATCAGTCTTTTTCGTATTACAGTACTGCTGTACTTACCAGTATATTAACTGCAATCTACTTACTGGTACATGCAGTACTGCAATGCAGTTGTACTGCTGTATAACTGCAGTACGCTGACTACCGTACCCTCTAATAATAAACGGGTTTACTATTATCTTACTCATTTATTCTGATTCAATAATATATCATATGGCGCTGCGAGTAGTCCTACAGTCCTAACCTTAAACTGCTAAATCGTAAATCCCGTTAATATACGGCGGCGGTAATTAATCCTGGATCAAGAATAATACTGTAATAGAAGGGTAGGCTTACTTTGGTAAGGTAGGCCTACTTCCCATACCTGCATACTGCAACCGTACCGGTATGGAGTCTACCGGCAAAGAACCTAACATTAATTAGCACTGCACGCAGAAGTCGGGGTCAATATGCCTACAAAGCAGAACGCGATGTTGCTCAACTAACAAATAGCGTTGATCAACTTCCCGCTTCCGGAGGTATACCCGCTGAAATGGAGAATATTAGAGATGCTGAGGAATTTTTACAAATCGTTGAAAGGTCTTTAGCTAAATATCGTTCCTCAATTTTATTATGTCATGAATTGGAGAACATCCCAGCCGATCAAGCCGATCAAGAAACTCATTATTCATCCTTTGAGGTTATGGAGGATAATGTCCAGAAACTAGAAGCGAAAATTCGACGCATCCGACGGATTTCGGAACAAAACCAGCGATCTGTAGAACAGTCATACCCTTCTGCGGCCACAAATCAAACGCAGCGGATTAATATGGCCTTAAAACCTTCAGAGCTTCAGTCCGATACGAGCCTTTCGGATTTTATTGTTTGGCGTACATGCTTCAAAGATTATTTTTCATCGAACAACATGTCTAGGTTTAGTCAACGTGAGCAGCGAGCGTATCTCCGCGGTTGCTTAAGCTCAAAGGTAGTTCAAACATTGGAGCTACTTCTTGACGTTGGTCCTGCAGTTCCGGTAGACGAAGTACTAGACACTATTCAGAAATATTTGGCAGAAACTCTGTCCGTCATGACACGCCGCTTCAATTTCCACAAATGCGCACAGAAATATGGTGAACGGTTTTCCGATTTCTTTGTTCGCCTAAAGTTACTGGGAGGGAATGCGGAACTCGAAAACATCACATACGATGACCAACTAGCTACAAGAATTGTTCTTGCTGTGGAAGACCGTGAACTACAACGTGAACTGTTAAGGATGTCAAGTCAAAGTTTATCTGATATTAAAGCAAAATGTCTTGCATGGGAGACAGCTGCAGCGAACCAAAAAGCCTTAGGAAATAATAACGAGAACGACCAAGGTTGGTGTAATAAATTATATAGTACGAGTAATGCTAGTAACTATAGCGACGAAACTGGTTCTTGTTATTCAGCTAGAATGTCTTCATACAGACGCAATAAGCAGCAAAACCAATATGAAAGAACCCGTTCACAATCACGTGATCGATTACAAGTTCACAGAACTACACCAAATAGAAAATGTTTTTTTTGTGGTCTTAATCCGCAAGCAAGGTCGTTCTGTCCGGCTAAAGGTAAGCAATGTGTTTATTGTGGACTCATAGGACATTTCAAGTCTGTATGTCTAATAAAAAAAAGGGATGACAATGACCCTCACATTGATAACTCTTCCATGGATTCTAAATCAAATATAAAAAATAACTATATTTGTGTTAGTCATGCATCTACACATTATGGTAGATCTACTCCTCTATGCGAAGTGACAGTCTGGACCCCCAAAACCCAGTCCTTTACTATAGAAGCTCTCCCTGATACAGGTGCTTCCGAGTGTATTATCCCAGCTTCTGTTATTGATAATTTTAATATTAAAATAGACAATAGGCATAAAAGGCGCATTTTTGCAGCTAATGAATCTGAACTTGCATGTTATGGTGCTTCCATTATTCATGTTAAGTGGCTTCACCATTTGGCCGAAAATACAGCTTGTTTCACCTGATGTGGATAACCTCCTCTTAGCATGGCATAATCTCATTGATTTAGGTATTATCTCACCGACTTTCCCCTATTCAGACAGTGATGCTTGCAAATATGGCTTCAAGCGACCAGAAACTAAATATGCAATGACTATTCAAAAGTCATTAGGCCTAAATGATGTATCTAAAAAGGTTAAATTTGCAAGCCAGATAACAACTATTTGTAACACTGATGTTGAGAATGAACAAAAACTCTCTATTTCTGCTCAAAAACTCCCAGTTGATTCTACTAGAATGCCTACTAGAAATGAACTTGATTTATTTAAGTTGAAATTCAAACAAAAGTACATAACTGTTTTCGATTCAACAACAAGTTTCAAAGCTATGAAGGGGCCCGCCATGCATATCTATTTAACAGATATTGGTAATACAAAGCCAATTCAGTGCATAACAGCACGCCAAATCCCTCTTGCTTACCGTGAATCAGCAAAGGCTGAGTTGGACTACATGGAAAAAATGGGTGTCATTGAAAATGTTATTGGGCCAACTGATTGGTGTTCGCCATTTCTTGTGGTTGGGAAACCAAAAGGGGGAGTGCGCCTTGTTGTAGACTACAAGGCTCTTAACAAGGTAGTAAAGAGGCCAGTACACCCATTTCCATCACCAAATGATATCACTTCATCAATACCACCAACAGCCTCTTGGTTTGCCACATTAGATGCCACAAAAGGCTACTGGCAAATAGAGATGGATGATGAGAGTCAAAAATTGACAACTTTTATTACCCCTTGGGGCAGGAAAATGTACAAGAGAGCACCAATGGGACTATGCAGTTCAGGTGATGAATATTGCGCACGTGGTGATAGAGCCCTAGAAGGCGTAGATGGTGTCCGAAAGATTGTTGATGATGTTCTTTGTTTTTCCGATTCTCTAGATGGCCTCATTGATGTTATTGATAATGTTCTGGAACGCTGTAGCAAGCATCAAATTACCATGAATCCAGAAAAATTTGTAATTGGTCAAGAAGTGGTGTTTGCAGGATTTAAAATCAGCAAGAATGGCATATACCCTGATCCAGCAAAAATAGAAGCAGTTTCAAAATTTCCAATACCAGCGAATGTAACACATCTTAGATCATTTTTTGGGCTGGTAAATCAGCTGGGTTCATTTGTGCCTGATGTAGCTCATAACTCTATGCCGCTCAGGCAGTTGCTTTCAACGAAATATGTTTGGCAATGGTTACCTGAACACCAAGAAGCCTTTGATAAAACCAAAACGATTTTATCATTACCGCCAATTTTAGCCCATTTTGATCCTAAATTGAGGACTACACTTTGGACGGATGCTTCCAGGCTACATGGCCTAGGATTTGCACTGATGCAGGACCATGGCTGCTCAGAATCACCTAACTGGCGGGTAATTCAATGCGGCTCAAGGTTTGTTTCAGATACTGAAAGCAGATACGCGGTATGTGAACTAGAATTATTAGCGATACATTGGGCTATAAATAAATGTCGTATATATTTGTTGGGTTTTCACTACTACTACTAGGATCGGCATGCTGCATTGCAGCTGCATTTTTAAGAATGCTGTGCCGGCTTGTCAACAAAATTGCACCGCCACAACTCCCTATCACCCATGAGATTTGCTAGATCATCCGCATCTTTAAGGCCAGTGTCCTTTAAGATGCGTCTCAAGAAAGTCATGGGCTGTCCACCATGCTTATTCACTCCATGAGGCTGCCAAAGTACAAGATTATGCACTGGCTGGTCCTCACGGCGAAAGCAATGTCCTGCGAAGCGGAGGCGATTTTGTTCTAGTGTCAAGCTTGGGGGAACCAATGAGACACCTCCAATGTTATATAGTGTCTGGTTGGAGATGTGTGCATTGTACTTGACACAATGAACCCGGCGTAGCATTCTTGTGAATGTGCCATCCAGAGATTTGGTGTCCTCAGCAGTTAGAGCCCAGCATGGACTCCCGTAGAGGAGTACTGGAACTACTGCTGCTCTAAATAATCGGACCTTAAGTTTCCGATTAATTCTAGGTGACTTCCAAATCCTGGAAAGCCTATTCAAGGCTGCCCATGCCTTTCCCTTACGTATTCGAAGGTCCTCACCTGACTTCCGGATCCATGATCCCAGGTAACAGAAGTCGTCCACATGCTCAAGCATACCATCCTTTGAGCTTATGCTCATCCGATCAGAGACTTGCTGAGGACTTTCAAAGTTAACTGTCAGAATTTTGGTCTTTCTGGAGTTAATAAAAAGACCAACACTAGAAGCAGCATGTTCTAATGAGCTGAGGAGCCGTTGGGCTCCCTCTAATGATTCTGAGAGTACTCCTAAGTCATCAGCAAAGTCTAGATCAGTTAGGTACTTGGCAGGATTTCCTCGACTTCTGGAGCCAGTAGGTGGAGTTATCATCACCCCATCATCATTATGATGATCTAAGGACATGCGTAGAACATAGTCAACCACAATAATGAACAAGAATGGTGCAAGGTGCAATGGTGGGTTTTCACGGTTTCACAGTGGTAACAGACCACAAACCCTTGATATCGATTTGTAATGGCTTGAGTCTGGATGCGATTGACAACCCTCGCTTACAGAGGATAATGGAGAAGTTGGGACCATATGTATTTACTGTTGAATGGAAAAGGGGCAAAGAACATTGTGTTCCCGATGCACTCAGTCGTGCTCCAGTTAGCAAGCCTTCAGTTGCTGAAATATCTGACTTAGAGGTTGACAATATGTTCAGTAATCAGATATTGGTCGCAAGCTTAAATGCTCTAAAGAAAGATTTGAATAATTTGGAAACTCAAGATTGTGCGTTAGAGTTCATAAAAAAATAAATTATCATTGACAATAATTACAAGTCAATTTGTCAAGTACTAACTTAAGATACACAAATAGTAGATTTACCAATGCAACATCTGGCTCGAATGTACGGCAAGCTCTGGGATCGCATATCGATCTCTGATGGAATGATAATTCTCGACGGAAATCATATCATATTGCCTGCTAGTACTCGACCTGAAATTTTACGACGCTTACATTCTTCCCATCAGGGTATTACGAAAACAAAGGCAAGAGCGAATCAATTATTTTATTGGCCTGGGATGACCAATGATATCATACAAACTGTAAATAGTTGCGAGCTTTGTCAGAAATATCAACCGAGTCTACCTAAGGAACCACTTCTGTCAGATTCAGTGACAAACCATCCTTTCCATTCTGCATCATCGGATTTGTTTCAATATGGAGATCAATATTTTTTGGTATATGTCGACCGTTATACAGGATGGCCATGTGTAGACTTTTATGATAAAGTACCTTCAACATCCACTGTGGTCAGATCTCTAAAGAGGTTTTTTGTTGATTTTGGAATCCCGATGAAACTTCGAAGTGATGGCAGCTCACAGTACACATCATTGGAATTTAGAGAATTTTGCAAGGAATATGGCATCGACAGAGAAAACATTTCATCAGCATATTATGCCAAATCTAATGGACATGCTGAAGCTGCGGTAAAATCCATGAAAGCACTTGTTAAACGTCATTGGATAAATGGGCGATTCGATTATTTTACATTCAGTTCTGCTCTTTTAGAATGGCGGAATGTGCCTGGTAGTGATGGACTGTCGCCTGCACAACGGTTGTTTGGGTATTCTTTAAGAACCTTGTTACCAGCCCATCCATCTGCATATGACAGAATAACTGAAAACGTAACTGCCTGCTGCAAAAAAGAAGGAAACTCTTAATTTGAAAGTGAAAGAATATTATGACAAACATGCACATCCACTTCCAGCTCTAGCTATAGGATCGCTTGTCTGGATACAAGATCAGAGATCAAAAGAATGGAATAAACTCGGCAGAGTAGAGAGTGTTCGTAGCCTAGGAAGGTCCTATATTGTTAAATCAGGAGGCTACTCATACTTACGAAATCGGAGATTCCTCAGACCAGCCAAAGGGAGAAGTGGCATGCTGAATGATCAAACAGAATTAAGAGACAGAGATGAGAATCCGCAGTGTAGTAAACGAACAAGGCAACCTCCATCACGATTTTGGAATTGATTGAAATAACTAAACTAGATTTCCTTGAGAACTAGAGGGGGAGGGGAGATGTTATATATTATATGATATGCTTTTGTTATGTACTGTAGCCTTGTTTGGTGAAGGGTCATATCTATCTACAGTATCTAGTAATATCAGTCTTTTTCGTATTACAGTACTGCTGTACTTACCGGTATATTAACTGCAATCTACTTACTGATACATGCAGTACTGCAATGCAGTTGTACTGCTGTACAACTGCAGTACGCTGACTACCCTCTAATAATAAACGGGTTTACTATTATCTTACTCATTTATTCTGATTCAATAATATATCATAATGACTCTGATATTAAGATATTCAAGCAATTGATCTTCAATAGATTTTCTTTGTATTCCTGTTATATATATTGGCGGGGTGATATTTCCACTCCTAGACTACTCTTTAGGTTTGTGCTTGCATGAATCAAACATGGAAATTGTAGAAGCTGTGTGCCATTGGGTGCAGTTATCCTCATCGATATTTGGGTTCCTATTTTTGTTTGTCCTTCTGACTTTTTCCTCATGTTTAAATTTAATTCTATCGTTTTGATAGTATGTTTGTTCTGCATTTGTTGCACTCACTGAGTTTTGTTACGTGCCAATCTTGTTAGGATCTGATCTTTGGTTCCATTTGAAGAGGCTCTTAAGCCATTGGTGCTAAATACCCGATATTTTTGTCTGTTATGGCACATACTATTTTCCATGTCGCGCAGGGCTGAGTGCTTATTTGCTGTGACGGTTTTCATTACAGGTCTCTGTGTAAAAATAGTACTGTGGGGTCGTTCTGGCAATGTCTGCTAGGTACTGGTGGATTATTAAGAGTGTTCCTTGTTTTGCTATTATTCTAGTGATCGCTTGCAAGCATAACCAACCACTGTGTGTTTGGACAGTCAGGTGAGCTAATAGAACGAATACAAATATATTCACTCTCTGTTTCATCATCAGAGATGGGTGATAGATGATGTGTTAAGTTGATTGAACCCATGGTTGATTGCTCATTTTTTACACATGCTAGGGGATTTTATAAACGTTTGGTAAACGTTTTATAAACCACTCTTCATGTTGATTTTCTACATTTTTCAGTTTTAGTTTGATGTCTATTCGACTAAGGCGCTCGTTGTTAACATCATCCTTTAGTGTATTAACTTGTTAGTTCAAGGAAGCATTATGTAGATCGATCTTGCACATACGTGAGTGGATTACTAATATTGCTGATATAATTTCCCTCTTCATATCTGTAATTGAAGCATCGTCATGGCCAGTCGAGGATTCCTTTTGTTTAAGACGGTTCCTGCAGGTTTCAGTAAAATTAGCTTCTTTCACACACTTTAACAAGTCCCATATGTCAATCGATGGATAGTTCGTGGTCTGCAGACCTCGGTTTAAATTAAGTGATATAGTCTGCAGTGGAGACATCTGATCTTTCACTTTCTGAGGTAGAGCTTCATGATACACCATCCTATTGTCAGAGCTAATTTCAGATATACATTATTGGGGATGTTGCAGGTAAGTAAGAAGTCATTGTATGTTGTGTGCACCTTATGTGAGGGAAAATCAGTAGTGCTACCTTTATTGTGGACTGCTGGTATGTTCATCTGAGCGGATGGGTTAGATCCATTTTAGACCTCCATGTCATCCAGAGATGCAGCTGCTGAATACTGCTGCATTGAATTCACATCTCCCGTAGGTCGTGAGTTCGATCCTCACATGGGCCAGGGCAGTTTTCGTTTCGGCACGAATGCTTTGAAGGGACCAGCCAGGGCATATCTTGCATCGTTAGGTGGTAGCTAAATGAGTACTGGAGTTTCCTCGGGGGAGTATAGTTCTGGGGGGACCGCACTGGAAATAAGTCATCAGACTTTATGCGTAGTCCCTGCCCGAATGGCCAAAGGAAATTTACTTTTTCTTTTTTACTTTTACTTTTATCAATTATTATAACTGAGTCATTTTTCGACCCTTCTTCCAGCGATATGGAACACACTTTTGGTTTATTGAAAGAGGGATATATGATTACGTCGTTTTCAGTCGAAAGGGTCTATTGGTAAAGCAAGTTTCAGCAGCTGGAGCTCATGGATATATGAGAAGTTCATCAATAGTCGAAAAGACTAATGATGACTGAAAGGATTAATTGGTATAGCAAGTATCAGCTGCTGGATCAATGTAAAATGGGGTGACTGGAGCACTAGCATTCGGTACTGTTCTCTCTGATGCACAATTAGTTGTGGTTAACTCGACCACTACTGGGTAACTGGCCAAAAACCTTGATTATTGCTTTCGTTAATTATCGCCTTTTTGGAACTCTTTTAAGTAGTTGTTTTGATTTCTTAGGTAGTGTGTATGGCTGGGTTTCATTTTTATTGTTTGTATTTTTCCTTGAGTAGATATATCAGTAGAGGGGCTGTATAGAGTTGGGCTGGGTGAGGGGGAAGGAGATTCTGGCGATATGGTGCACAGATTATGTATATTATTACTGCCATTATTGTTCGTTCTTGTAATCCATGAGTCATCGTCATCGGAGTATGCCTAAATTTTCACTATTCGTGATTGACGTTATTGAGATTTGAGTCGTCCTTGAGATATGGAGTATTTGGAGTCTAGCTTGGGTCCGGTTTGAGTATGGGGTGTGGACTCAGGGGTAATTTGAGACTGGGAGGTGGAATGCGGTAGGCAGAGTGTTGAGTCTGCTTTTATCTGAGGTGGTGCATCTAGTGTGTATGTGGAGTGGCTTGTGGTGTATTAGTGCAAAATATTACACTAGTACTCGAGGAGTTTCTTACAAAACAGGGAGTAAGTGATACAGCTGTGTGTCTGGGTCGGGTAGAATTTGTGTTGTAGCTTGATGGAACATAGTTAGAATCAGCTACAGGTACATTGCAACAATTGTTATCACATAGTGTCCCTAAGTTGTCGGCACCATTTACAGCTGGATTTATCCCAGTTACATATCCAGATGAATTTGAAGTATTGTTGTTACATGTCCCGAAAACTATAAATTACATTTACACCTGGGACTGAATTCCCATTAGTAGTATAATTTAAAGTGAAACTATTATAATTCAAAGCGAAACTGAAACTATTCTATTTGAACCTGTGTAAAGACGTTACTAGTCGGCATCGTTGGTGATATAATCTCTATCATGGCCACTTAGATAACGTGTATTGGAAAATTGAAAAAAGTCACTGAAATCTAATTCAACTTCACTATTAATAATATTGTATACCATACGTTGGTCGATTATTATACGCCTTACTTCCAGTGGTTGAAGATGGAGGTAAGATAACCTATTGAACTAACTATTGTCCATGTGCGATAGTTTACATCTGGCAAACATCCTACGCGTATAGTACCGTTGAACGCGCTCTACTTGGTTTATATTATATTTCTGATGGTGTGACCATAAAACTGTACAGTATTCGAGAAGCGGCCTTACAAAGGCCTTGTAGACTGTTAATAAAGCACTAACATTACGAGTATAAAAACAACTAAAGATGATGTTGGCGACCTTGTAGGCCTTTGACACGCGTTCACTGCAATGTGTGCTATATTTCAAATCTGTGTTTATTATGATACCCAGGTCCTTACAACACTTTTTTCAATTTCAGTACCGATCCATTAAGAGTGTAGTAAGTGGTAGCTGGTTGACTACCAAGGTGCAACACATAGCATTTGTGGGAGGCAACATTAAATTGCCAAGGCTTTCTCCCATCAGATAAAGCAGATATAACCAATTGGATATCATTTGGGGGAGGCAACATTAAATTGCCAAGGCTTTCTCCCCCCATCAGATAAAGCAGATATAACCAATTGGATATCAATTGATTTTTCACTGTTGCCATATATTTTAAGGTCATCAGCGAAAAGTTTGCAGCTAACGTATGTCATGTGGTCAGGTAAGTCATTAATATAGACAATAAATAAAACAGGTCCAAGGACACACTGCCTTGAACTGTACCAGAAATAATGATCACATAATCAAAAAATAAGAACCTGCCATTCATTGCATAATTCGTTGTTTGCGATTTGCCAAAAAGGATGCAATCCAACCAAGAAGATTTCCTGCAATCCCATACGATGACAATTTATGCAAATACGATAACTTCGAATGAACTACCTGATCAAAAGTCCGTGATTATCGAGCATTTTATCCCAGTCAACATTCAAGCAAATGTGTTGCTGTCGATTTATGTCTAAGAAAACCATTTTGTGTTTCGAAATAAGGCCGTGAGATAATAGGTAGTTCAAGAGTTCATTTTTAATACAAGTTTCCATAACCTTTCATGCAATGCAGATTAGAGAAATTGGACGGTAATTATAAGGATTCGAAGGTTCATCCTTCTTAACCATGGTATAACTACAACAGCTGTTAACCAAATGGATGGTAACGCTTGAGTCACAAAAGACACATTAAAAATAGCAGATAAAGGTGCCGGCAGGTTTTTTGCCAAAGAACATGGCATACCATTTGGTGTACGACTTGTTTTCAATGTCAGTACATGTGTAAAAGCTTTTGTGGGATAACTGATTCGTTTGCCTTGTTGGCCAGTTCCCCCCCAGTCGCTAGAATACTCTCAAAGGGATCTATAGCTAAAAATAGTGCAAGTTACCAGCTTATTGGCTGATTTGCTGTACGCAGGCATCTGGTCTCTGTTTAATCGGCCAACAAGCCTAGGGAGGTTGCGTCATAGCCTTGTTTTTGTATCTCCCAATAGAATTTGAGTTAGCCTTGATTTTGACCTATCACAGAGCTACTGAACTGAAATTTTCCTATCTCACTGCTCTTTCTCTGTGTTGAACGGGAGCTTCGTGGAATAAGGGAGTTGGTATCCTCGTATAGAGCAGTAGTCACGAGTTTTTCAAAGCCACGAAAGAACGGCTTTTAGTGTTTTGTGCTTTCTGCTTTTTAGCTCAACACTAGTAGGTTTAATTATAAGGACATATATCCTTTAACTGACTGATTGTCTTAACTCAAACAAACTGGCTTTTAATCACTTGAATAACTGCTGCTAAAATTACCTGCTCAATCAATACCGTATACTGCTATTTGTTGTCGGTTATTCATTATATTTGTTTATGAATTATTATATTGGAATAACGAGAAATAACCCCGACACCCAATATTCTTGATATACCGAAGGTAAGAGAGAAAGGTTACCAATAACGATTGTGACTTATGTTAAAGTGGTTTGAAGTGAATCTAATGTTATTTGATAGACCCTACATGAGTCAGTCTGTGTTCCTTTTATATGTGACTAAAATCAGTGAAGATTGGCAGATTAGTGTGCAGTATTGTGCAGCATTGTGTACGAGTGAGTCTGTTAAAGAAGCATTTCCTAAAGAATGCGCCATATATGTGAATTATAATTAAGCCATATCGTTGTGAGTAGTTTAAGTCATAACTCTGTTTATATAAATAAAGCGCCACGTCCTAAAGGAACTGTTAATATTCCCGAAGGTGAATAATATTGTCAGAGATTATATAATACTGTCAGTCGAATAATACATTAGGCTTACATAGCAATAAAATTAAACCGTCGAACCCAATCTCCCGGGAATATCCAGCGGGTGAATGGTCGCGCACAGATTGGTTTCGACTAGTGTAGTGAATCAAATACTTGTCATAGGCTAAAAAGCGATTTAATATCTAGAAGACATCTTAATTTGGCGGGTTAAACTGCCAAAGGTCTGAAAGCGCGAACATTAAAGGATATAGCTTCTTTATTGCAGTAAGCAATAAAGTTGAAAGTACCGGTCAACCGGTAAACCTGAACCGGTACTTCAGTAGGTCAGTAGGCCCAACCGCCAGAACTGGTACTGCCGTAGGTCAGTAGGCCCAACTGCCAGAACCGGTACTTCTGTAGGTCCGTAGGCCTAGCTGTCCTAACCGGTACTTCCGTATAAGTACACTAGTATTATTCGATTTGATTGTTGCATACCGGTAGGCTGTTTAAGGGATTAGGGATTGATCACCCCTTATTCCTTTATATGGTTTACTTATTTCTGTCAAGTTTTATTTATTTGTAGGCCAGTATTGAACAGAAGGCGTGTAAACCTGATCAGATTGTACAGACAATTTGTAGGCTGAGCTGTTGTCTGATTGCTGTTAAGTCTGAACGGATTGCAGTGTGTGTAGATCATCTGTCCGATTAAGTACGGTTAGGAAGTAGGGGCAGCGAATGCTGTAAGGTAAACCCCCAACTAAAGAATAAGTCGTACTACTGGGTTAGAACGCATACTCCCTAATCATTTCGGTGTCTGCATGTCCTGTAGTTTATTTAGGCTTGAGAGTAGTCTGCCATCGTTTAGTCTGTACTTTGTTTGTGTAAGTCTGTACGGGTAGCGTATAATATTTATTTAGATAATTTGTAGGCTGGATAGTTGTCTGGCTGTTATTAGGTCTGAACGGATTACAGTGTGTGTAGATCACTTGTCCGATTAAGTACGGTTAGGAAGTAGGGGCAGCGAACGCTGTAAGGTAAACCCCCAACTAAAGAATAAGTCGTACTACTGGGTTAGAACGCATACTCCCTAATCATTTCGGAGTCTGCATGTCCTGTAGTTTGTTCGGGCTTGATAGTAGTCTGTCAGTGTTCGGTCTGCATTTTGTTTGAGTAGTTTGTACGCGTAGCGTAATATTTATTATTCAGAGTTTATGCGATTATTCGCAACATTCATTCCCCAAGTTTGTTCCTACAGTAATTGTGTTTGTTATACATACCGCTATAGTTAAATTAACCCCGGTACTACACGGGCTGCTTGGCGTAGGTAAAGACTGGTGATTTTGTGCATCGGTCACTCCAGCAGATGCCGTGGTTCTTTTAGCTGTTCAAGTATATTTAACTACTGATTATCTGTTGTACAAGTACTCGTACCTAATTTAGGGTTTAGTGTACAGTACTTTCCGAAGTAATTAGTGTAGGCATTATATTTGTGTTGTAAAGTGGTTGATAGGCACGTTCGATTAGCTCTATTAACTTCTAGGTAGGAACACTCCGTGATACATAACGTAGAACCTATAGCGACACGGCTATAGGTCGTCAGGCGGTGGTATTTTTCTATCTGGACAACGCAGTGTATTTACTACTACTTATTATTTCAAATACCGTAGTACCCTGTCCGTTGTAATAACCAGTTTTCTAACCCTTTGTTAGACTGGTTTGTAGACTTCTTGTAAAATTACCCTAAAAATTCGTATTTTGTGTTTTTGTAAATTTTTGTGTTTATTTAGAGATTGTAATCTCACCCGAATTGTACACGTTGTACGTAATTTGTAGTATTAAGTAACTTAGGTAAATTAGAATCATTTGTTTTAGTGTCCTGTACGTAACACTTCACTGAAAGCGTACCGCTTTGTGTAGTGATTACCCCAGAAATAATAACATTTATTTCAAAAATTGACTAAACCCATTAAAACGGGTATATATATATTATAAATCAAATCTAACGATTTATAAATAGTAGGCCTACCATATAACAATTAGGTCTCAATATCAGTTGGACTACTGCTTAAATAACGGTAATAAAGTAAGTTAAAGTAACCAAGTAACCCTAAAGTTCAGAAATTCAATTATTCTAAAATAATTGATATACCGGTATTTACGATAGGCCTATTATCTTTATTTCTGTAAATTTTAGGCTTACATTATACCGGTACTTGTAATTAATTCTAGTCCAGAATTATATATACTATAAACTGTAAGCTGTATACCGGTATTCTCGATAGGCCTATTATATATTTATATATATTTGTGCTAAAATTATACCGGTATTCGGTGATAAACCTAGTCTGTAATAATAGTTATATATACTATAAGCATACCGGTATTCTAATATATTATATATATATCACTGCTACACTGAGTAGCAGTACCGGTAATTAATTATTAGGCTAGCAGTTAATACTGAGTTACTAGACTTGCTCAGACTGTAATACAGCAGTAGACATTCAACGGTATACATAGTCATGTCTGATACTAAGCAGAACCTGTCAGACAGTATATTAGATGTAACTATCTGCGACTCAGATAGAGACGTACAACCGTCTGGTCGTAAATTCAGTTCACCTCCCACTGTGAGGAAGGTCATCCCTCCAGTAGTAATAACAGAACCTAGGCTAGTCCAACATCGTAGGTCTATCATAGGCACTCGAGCTCAGGTCAAGCGGGACCAAGAAGCAGCGGAACAGCAACAACCCGCGAGTCAAGAACTTATTCCTCAGCGGCCCAGCAGCTCCAGTAGTGAGGATACTGTAGAGCTGACACCCGAGCGCGGAGCAGAGATGACGGATGCGGTTTATACGGATCCCCTTCTCATCCTTCCTGCAGCCGTACTCACTAGGTTATTGATCGCGGTGGAAGAACACCAGATCGATTGGGCGAGGAGTCAACGATCAACTAGAGATAGTTATGCGGGGTACACGAGGGAAGAATTGAAGTCTATTGTCGAGTCGCAATGGAACTTCCCTGGACCCGGACTCCCGTTTGATTTATCAGAAGCTGCCTGGGAAGACATACACCGGATGGGAGTAGCCAAGGAAACCATCGATCCAGCTGTATGGAAGAGGTCCGCAGCCGGATACGCACAGGGATTCTTCAGCTCTATGGAGCGAGTAGAAAGACAACTGTTTAAACAACCTCAAGGACCTCAAGAGCAGGGACAGCTGCTTTATCAAGTTAGAGAAAGAGTTCTGCGAATTAGGCTAATCTTATCCGCCTTTGAGGAGGCTTCTAAAAGAAGACAAGACACGTCGTTGCAAGTTGCCGTAAAGACTTGGCTTCAAAGGGTGAGACGCCAGGTTCAAGGAGCAGCTCAGTGGAAAGCTCAGTTGGAGGAGCGCTCAACCCATGGAGAATCGACGGACGCTACTTTTTCCCAAGTGGAAAGTGAAGCGACGGCAGAGAAACCGCATAAGAAGGATGCCATTGATATCTATCTGTCAGACTATCAGCGTTTTTTGGGAGATGAAGAGTTGAGGAGAAGGCTAGAGGGACTTAGCCCTAATAGCGAAGGAGCCAAACTTGTGTTAGATGCGATTGATGTGGATAGGTTAGCGGCGAACCAAGCTAAATTCGATGAACAACTCCGCATCGCTAGAGAAAAGGAAGAACAAGTAAGGAAAAAACGTATAGAAGATAGAAAGACAGCAGCAGCGGCAGTGGCAGCGGCAGAAGCGGAAAGAAAGGCAGCAGAGGCAGCGGCAGAGGCAAAAGCGGCAGCTGCAGCAATAAAAGCGGCAGCGGCAGAGGCAAAAGCGGCAGCTGCAGCCGTAGAAGCGGAAAGGAAAGCGGCAGCGGCAGAGGCGAAA